>JAXIVJ010003741.1:60000-80000 GCA_036785665.1 Chirona hameri
AGATCTCACACAGACAGATCCCAGCAAACACACCATGAAGCTGGTAAGGCGGCATCCGAGGAGACTGTGGATACCTATATTTTCAAAAGCGGCATTAGCACAGAGATGTTGTAATTTGATTCTGGCATACCGTGAGATAAATGAGTCACTCTACAGTATTATATATTTTGCTAGAGCTAGACCTCACCGGAGACTGAATGCATGCCGTTTTCTTCTGTCGTCAGTTTGTACTCGCCGCCGTTCTGGCCGTGGCCGCTGCCGCCCCCAGCCGCAGCTACGATGCCCCCACCTACGCCCCCAAGGTGTACCAGATCCTGAAGCAGGAGGCGGAGCTCCGCGACGACCAGTCCTACGACTCGCAGTAAGTTCACTTCAGTGATCTAGGTGTATTGATGAGCTTGCTATTGTTGCACTGCTTTATGATGTATCATGTTGTTTTTACTTACCAATGTTGACCTCACCAGTTGTTCAGAAAAATAGAGACATGTTCTAAGTGGTGGATAAACAATAAATATGTACTTTTCTCTCACTTACACTTACAAATATATTTATTGGAGGCTTCTATAGTAACGAAAATGAAGAGAAAAACAAACCAATGTCATCAATGTGCGAAAGGCTGTCACAGGTGTTTTGTTTTCGCCATTTCCAGTTTCGAGACTGAGAACGGCATCTACGCCTCCGAGTCTGGCAGGCCCGTGGAAGGATACGGCGATGAGGAGAGCTATGACGTCAACGGCCAGTTCAGCTACACCGGTCCCGACGGTGTTGTCTACAAGGTCGTCTACGTGGCCGACTCCAACGGCTTCCAGCCGCAGGGCGCCCACCTGCCCACCCCTGTGCCTACCGAGTACCCGACCCCGGAGGTGTCTGATGATGACGATGAGGAGGAGAGGTACGAGGCGCCTGAGGAGGAGGAGGAAGAGGATGATGACGAAGTGCACACCGCCTACTACCAGCCGCAGCCTCAGTATGAGCGCGTCATTGTCGGCTACAAGCCCCGCTACCAGTAAATAACTACTGAACACTTTGCGACATACTCTCTCTTTCCAAATGTGAGAAAGGGCAGACCTGATTGATGATTGGTACATAACGACTCATTGTGTGTCTTTGTGTAATGCGTTACTTATTTGTATGCATGCAGAAAATATAAGCAATCATTAAAAACGTGACTCATTCGTGATCTGGTAAACCCGATCACCATCCTCTTATGCACGACAGGGCAGAAGGCTGACTCTAAAAATAATGCGGCTTTTCGCCTTTGGCCAAATATTCGTGACAGGTTTGCAGCAAACCAAAACTGGAGCAGGATTTAACCCGCGCCGTGCCGGGGGTGGGGGATGGCGTTTAGACGCCCACCACTAAGGGTTTTCGAGAATAGCGACAAGACGGCAGCGTGCAGCGCCATCGTTGTTGGCACAGCTGTTCGTCCATCAATTGCGCACATTATGTAAAAAAAAATATATCGGGTCATCGCAGGTCAGATCACCAGACCAGGTCACGTGACCCCACCTACAAAAATGTTTCCATTCGCACCACAGCCACAATTTTTGGTCGATCGATTTCGTACTTACAGGATTTATAAAGAGCAATAGTACCTACAATACTTTTCTCGGATTTTGTATATCGGTGACCTAAGGTCGGGACAATTTCGTGACCTCCCCATTATAAGACAATGGGGAAATAATCAAATGCTTTCTATTCTGAGGATACGAATTAAATCAGCCCAATTCCTACTAGATCATGTTATAATAGGCCGTTCTTGAAATTACAGGTGAAATTTCGGTTTGGTAGCCCCTACAGGGTCGGATGAGGTCACCCGAGGTCACCAACACTCTATTCGGTGTTGCTATTCGGCCAATAACTCTCGACAAAATTAAGACAGAGAAGTAAAACTGGCATCAATGCGTTTGTCTCAATGAGGCACGTCTCCCAATGCGCAACATGACGTAATTGAGTCACCACTTGACCTTGACCTGAGGTCAAATTTAAAAGTTCACTTACCTAATCATCATGCATATGATACGAAGCGCCTTGACAAGACAAACACGATGGCGTCACAGGTATTTCCCTATCTTTGTTAGGTAAGAAGATATTTGTGAAAACTCTTTTGCTAAAGAAATGGCCTTTTTGATATTTGATGAGCTCTGGAGCGTCAACTATTTAATGAGCTCAAATCTGAGCAACCCTGGTCGATGAAATTTGTCAAGATATTTCCACTGTTTTTTTCTTCGTTTGTTCCTAGCTATCATAGTTCCTGTGCTATCCGGGAATACCTGGAGTGAAGTCCTAAAACTGACAAATCTGGCCCTTGATGACCTCTGGTGACCTCAATATTGACCTGAAAAAAATTGTCTGAAATAGTTTTAAAATTAATTTTGACGAGCTTTCGACCGGTATTCTTGCTTGTTGTCTACCTCTCATAGGAGCCGTGTTAGAGGGGGCGTTGAAACGCTCCCCCGTCACTCACCCCTCTACGACGGTAACCTGACTGCCTCTGACTCAATACGACTCCAGACCATACAGAACCGCTGTGCACGACTAGTGACTGGAACCTTGTTTCGCACACCCACCAACGCTCTACTTAACGATCTAGGATGGGAACGACTAGCAACGAGACGACTCATTCACAGACTTCTCTTTTTCCATCGACTATATTACAACTACCCGCCTCTTCCTTCATACCTGACTAACCTCTTGCCTAACACAGGACAGGACGCTACAGGACTTCAGTTACGTAACGCACACCTTCTCTCACTTCCCCCTATCCGGTTAACTTCCTTTCGGAAATCGTACATCCCTGCTACGATTAGAGAGTGGAACCTTCTTCCTGAAACACTCCGTAACACTCCTTCTCGACGTGACTTCTCTCGTCAAGTCTGGCAGCGATTCGGGGCACCCGAGCCACCAGCACTTAACTCCGTAGGTATAAAAACACTAAACACACAACACACAAGACAACGTGTCGGCTTATCAACACTACACGCCCACCTCTTTCAATTCCAACTCACACCAAGTCCGTTGTGTTCTTGTGGACACACGTACGAAGACACTATCCATTACATACTCTGGTGCCCCCTATACACGAATCACAGAACGAACCTCTTTAACGCAGCGCGACGCATTGTGCGCGACTTTGATGATTTGTCACCCAAAAACAAACTAGAGCTCCTGCTCTTTGGTAAAAATATTTCACAAACACAGGGTATATACATCGCACATCACTTACAGACATTCATAGCACTTTCACAAAGACTCAACACCCACAAATAACACAACAATCACACATTACCAGCACTTTCACCACGCTGACCTGCTGTTGCCGCCTGTGCCTGGCCACCTGATTTTCGAATGGCCGCTCGGCGGGCTGGTAGCGGGGCCTACGTGATCTGTTCCTTAGTTTGGGTAAAATCTCTGTTTCATTTTTTTCTTCTGGAGAGGCGCTATGATTTAAGCTTTTGCTTTTGCGCCAATCCATTATTGTCCTGTTTGATTTGATGTCTTTTTGTTAACAAAATAAACGAACTGAACTGAACCCCCGCCACGGCGTAGGTGGCGCCGAGCACCGGCACGGCGCGGGTTAAGAAAGCGAGCGAAACAAGTTGTTGTGTCACTCGTTCTTGAGGTAAAAGCTCTACACTTCTACAGGCTTCTATTTTAATGGTCAATTAAATTAACCCTCGCCTGACAGCCCCCCCTCCTTGAGGTTTTTCTTGAATAACTTTTACACATGCCGTGGATCTTGATGACATTTTCGGTAGCTGATTGTAAAACAATTATAGGTATTCTGTATTTAAAAAAAAAAAATTGGTTAAGTAGTTTGGGAGATAATCATGTTTCGATGACGTCAAGTTGGTAAAAAAAGAGAAATATTTGAAAAATCGTGGAAAACAGAGTTTTGAAGCAAATTGCAAACGAAATTCACCAAAGATACAAAATAGAATTCTCTTTAAAATGGTTTTCTCGGATTTTCAAAATGTTGGTTTTTTGTTCTCTAAAATTAAAAAAAGAGAGTTTTGTGGAAAAATCCCAACAAAATCAAAATTTTAAAGATATTAAAAAACCAGAATATATAAGAGAGCACTGAATATGGAAAATACGCATACCAAATTTCAAAGCAATATCTTTATTTTTGACTGAGTGATGGCTCCCTAAGTGTAAGCAATTGATGACGTCATTTTATAACTGTTTTGACTTGTTTTGACAAGATACGAACAAATAATTACCTTTTCTGTATTTCGGAGCCAAAACTGGTATAGGAACATGCCTTTTTTTACATTTATCAATTTATAATTTTGAGGTTTTCTGAAGAGCAAAATCACTGTTCTGAACGTGGTAAATCCGAGGTCATTCACTTGACCTGGAAGGTCACCCGTTGACCTGAAACCTAACAATTGCAACTGTTAGATTCCGCTCATGACAGGCAAGATGCTGGTTCTTACCGCATTGTTCTAAGTTGCTTGGTGTGGAAGTTAACAGGGGGCCTGTCAGCTACCCCCCCGTAGGGCGAAGGTGAAAAAAGCTCCCGTAGGGCGAGGGTTAAAGCTCTAATGGATGTTTTATTCATGCTTTGGTTCTAGTCAACTTGCGTACACAAATGCATTTTAATAATCGTGAAAGTTAAACGTGGAAACGAGTTAAATTAAAAACAATATGAAACATTTGTGTTGTGTGCGGAAGAAATTAGCCGACATTCATAAGGAGACTGAAGGAAATGTGCCCGAATAAAAACAAAACAATCCACCAGGCGAATATATTGAAAGCTTTAATTGTATTTTGTCATTTTTAATTTAGTATTATCAAATCCTAGAAACTAGAACAAGCATGAACAGTTCCAAAATACCAAATGGTATCACGATACGTATTTTGGCGTTTCCTCCAGTCCCAGCCATGATGCGCATGCTTGTAGCACGTGGTCACTGACGCTATCCGACTTTTTATGACAGCGAAGCTTCAACCATACAAAAACACTGGATGTTGATGGGCAGCCTTTGGGCACTGAAAATTTATCAAATTTAGAACTAGTTTGCTATCACGATTCACGAGCGAACATGACGCTTGTCGCCTTTGGCATGACCTTTATGCGATATTTAGCCTTTAGGTATGGGTATCTAAAATTGTATATTTCGGTAACCTTATTCATCATACTAAAAAATTATATTTTACGACGCGACAATAATTTGTCTCATTCTGTTTTACTTCTTCCAAGGAATACCTACTAAGCAGGGGCGTAGCTTCTCCAGAAAAGTGTGCGTGTGTGTGTGTGTGTGTGGGGGGGGGGGGGGGGGGCTGAGCTGGGAAAAATCGCTTAAACTACCATCAAAATCCACAAAATAAAAATAAATATATCTAAATACAGCCCAGCTGTATATACAGCTCATTTAAACAAAGTTATACCTACGCATACCAGGTAAGTAGTTTAGGTACTGCTATTTGGTGCTAGATCTTTAAAAAAAAACGGTATTCTGTGCTGGGAAAAAAAATTATTACGGTACAGTCTACAAATTTTCCACTATTAGATCACATGAATGCATAAGGTATCTGGAGACTCCTACGTGAAGTTAACAGGCAATACAAAGTGGTAGACTGCGCCGCATGTCACACAATATTGCGTTACACTCTATAGTATTATCCTACGCAAAGCTCCCGTTGATTAGCCGTAAGCATTGATTATCATCATTGATATAGCATCATTGATATCATCGTAGTCTGTGATACCAGTGGCGTCGCCACACAATTTTGAGGAGGTGGCTACGAGTTTTGGGGTGGTGGAGGGGGGTGGATAAGCCATGAGTTGGGGGGGGGGGGGAGTGCAGTCAAGGGTTTGGGGAGGGCGGACTCCGGCCGGATCGGTCCTGGGGGGGGGGGGGGGGGGGGGGCACGTCCCCCGCCCCCACCGATGGCGACGCCCATGAAAGATACACAACGTTCGAAACTTAGCACCACACGGGGTAATGCAATTGATATGGCTTCATTATTTTCAACTCCATTCTGTTACCAGTTTCTCCATACCGAGAAACTGTTATAGTATGAATGCCGGTAATGGGCCAGGTACGCATCGGCATCGGCAAAACAAATAACAAATATGTCAGGGACCCTAACAGGCTATCTAGCGCGAATCCGTCCGCTCCGCTGGGCGATTACAGGTCAAGTGATGGTGCAAGCCAGTGAGAGGCAATTAGGGATTGATAACCCGTACGACCCGTGACACCTGTTATACCTATAATACATTTTGGTACCCGTCATACACCCGAGGTACCCGTTAAAAACCTACGGTGCCCGACATACACCCGTGGTACCCGTTGTGCCCCTGTGGAACACGTGATGAACCCGTTATAGCCGGTACTCACCCATTATACCCGTGGTACACCTATGACACCCGTTATACACACGTTACACCCGTGAGAACTCCACCCCGGCTTAGCGTACATGTTCATTGATATATGCCGTACCGTATGTCGATGACCTTCGTTTCGCAGTAATTCCGTGGTTGCTTCTCATTTGTTGTGACACTGTAGTATCCGTGGTTGGATGTGATTGGTTTTCGTCTGGAGTGAAGCGATGTAAAATCCGTATCCGTGAACTGTTTTTTACGGTTAAATATTTCTTAACACCTTCTATGTTAGTTACAGCACAAACCTTCGCCCGAAACTGTCTATAACTATCGTCTCAAATGCGTCGGAAATGTACGCATTATATGCCACTCGGTAGTATCCGTATACTCGTTTTAAAACCTTAAAATCACGTGCATCACGTGCATATATCAATGTGGTACTGCAATGTAGAATTACCCGTTTAATTAGATAAATTCGTGGCGGATAGACAGACAGACAGACAGACACACGCTTATCAAATAGGTATATAGATGAGTCCCTGGAACTACCAGTAAAGGGATAACAAAAGAACTGAAAGGGCTTTCAGAGACTGATAAAGGTTCAACTGAGACCAACGAGAAAGTAAGGTAAGGACCCGCTGAAAGCAAAGATTTGTGTTAGTAAATGTATTGGCCCCTCCAGCTTCTTTGAGTTTGGGGATTGTGTGGGGGAAACTGCTTCCCTGCCTCCACTTTCGCCACTCCTGCATCAGTGCATAACACTTGGTGCGATCGAATCTGACTAGGGTACAATTCTTAAAAGCACGAGCTGAAGTAAAACTCGCTTGAAATTTTGTTCAGCTCTTTGTCTTTACGTAAAGCAAAGAGTATATGTGCCATCATAATTGTGGACCCCGTACATTTTATGTAAGTTTGCCGAACTTTGTATTTAGGGACAGTTACCCTCAACATATAGTTGGCCTGTAGGTACCCATGTTAATGCGTCTTTCCGGTCCCATATCACCAAATGGTCGCCGCCCGGTCCGCCACGCCCTGCTGACCCAGATACAGGAGGTGGGGGTCTGTGGTGTCCTCCGGGGTACAGGTGTCCTTCCTTGGCCAGCCGGAGGTTTATTGTTACTAACAGTACCCTCACCGGGACGGTATAAAGCCGGCCCAGTGGATGGTACCGGCACCAGATCTCACACAGACAGATCCCAGCAAACACACCATGAAGCTGGTAAGGCGGCATCCGAGGAGACTGTGGATACCTATATTTTCAAAAGCGGCATTCGCACAGAGATATTGTAATTTGATGCTGGCATACCGTGAGATAAATGAGTCACTCTACAGTATCATATATTTTGCTAGAGCTAGACCTCACCGGAGACTGAATGCATGCCGTTTTCTTCTGTCGTCAGTTTGTGCTCGCCGCCGTTCTGGCCGTGGCCGCTGCCGCCCCCAGCCGCAGCTACGATGCCCCCACCTACGCCCCCAAGGTGTACCAGATCCTGAAGCAGGAGGCGGAGCTCCGCGACGACCAGTCCTACGACTCGCAGTAAGTTCACTTCAGTGATCTAGGTGTATTGATGCGCTTGCTATTGTTGCACTGCTTTATGATGTATCATGTTGTTTTTTACTTACCAATGTTAACCTCACCAGTTGTTCAGAAAAATATAGACATGTTCTAAGTGGTGGATAAACAATAAATATGTACTTTTTCTCACTTACACTTACAAATATATTTATTGGAGGCCTCTATAGTAACGTAAATGAAGAGAAAAACAAACCAATGTCATCAATGTGCGAAAGGCTGTCACAGGTGTTTTGTTTTCGCCATTTCCAGTTTCGAGACTGAGAACGGCATCTACGCCTCCGAGTCTGGCAGGCCCGTGGAAGGATACGGCGATGAGGAGAGCTATGACGTCAACGGCCAGTTCAGCTACACCGGTCCCGACGGTGTTGTCTACAAGGTCGTCTACGTGGCCGATTCCAACGGCTTCCAGCCGCAGGGCGCCCACCTGCCCACCCCTGTGCCTACCGAGTACCCGACCCCGGAGGTGTCTGATGATGACGATGAGGAGGAGAGGTACGAGGCGCCTGAGGAGGAGGAAGAGGAGGATGAAGTGTCCACCACCTACTACCAGCCGCAGCCTCAGTATGAGCGCGTCATTGTCGGCTACAAGCCCCGCTACCAGTAAATAACTACTGAACACTTTGCGACATACTCTCTCTTTCCAAATGTGAGAAAGGGCAGACCTGATTGATGATTGGTACATAACGACTCATTGTGTGTCTTTGTGTAATGCGTTATTTATTTGTATGCATGCAGAAAATATAAGCAATCATTAAAAACGTGACTCATTCGTGATCTGGTAAACCCGATCACCATCCTCTTATGCACGACAGGGCAGAAGGCTGACTCTAAAAATAATGCGGCTTTTCGCCTTTGGCCAAATATTCGTGACAGGTTTGCAGCAAACCAAAACTGGAGCAGGATTTAACCCGCGCCGTGCCGGGGGTGGGGGATGGCGTTTAGACGCCCACCACTAAGGGTTTTCGAGAATAGCGACAAGACGGCAGCGTGCAGCGCCATCGTTGTTGGCACAGCTGTTCGTCCATCAATTGCGCACATTATGTAAAAAAAATATATCGGGTCATCGCAGGTCAGATCACCAGACCAGGTCACGTGACCCCACCTACAAAAATGTTTCCATTCGCACCACAGCCACAGTTTTTGGTCGATCGATTTCGTACTTACAGGATTTATAAAGAGCAATAGTACCTACAATACTTTTCTCGGATTTTATATATCGGTGACCTAAGGTCGGGTCAATTTCGTGACCTCCCCATTATAAGACAATGGGGAAATAATCAAATGCTTTCTATTCTGAGGATACGAATTAAATCAGCCCAATTCCTACTACATCATGTTATAATAGGCCGTTCTTGAAATTACAGGTGCAATTTCGGTTTGGTAGCCCCTACAGGGTCGGATGAGGTCACCCGAGGTCACCAACACTCTATTCGGTGTTGCTATTCGGCCAATAACTCTCGACAAAATTAAGATAGAGAAGTAAAACTGGCATCAATGCTTTTGTCTCAATGAGGCACGTCTCCCAATGTGCAACATGACGTAATTGAGTCACCACTTGACCTTGACCTGAGGTCAAATTTTAAAAGTTCACTTACCTAATCATCATGCATATGATACGAAGCGCCTTGACAAGACAAACATGATGGCGTCACAGGTATTTCTCTATCTTTGTTAGGTAAGAAGATATTTGTGAAAACTCTTTTGCTAAAAAAAATGGCCTTTTTGATATTTGATGAGCTCTGGAGCGTCAACTATTTAATGAGCTCAAATCTGAGCAACCCTGGTCGATGAAATTTGTCAAGATATTTCCACTGTTTTTTTCTTCGTTTGTTCCTAGCTATCATAGTTCCTGTGCTATCCGGGAATACCTGGAGTGAAGTCCTAAAACTGACAAATCTGGCCCTTGATGACCTCTGGTGACCTCAATATTGACCTGAAAAAAATTGTCTGAAATAGTTTCAAAATTATTTTTGACGAGCTTTCGACCGGTATTCTTGCTTGTTGTCTACCTCTCATAGGAGCCGTGTTAGAGGGGGCGTTGAAACGCTCCCCCGTCACTCACCCCTCTACGACGGTAACCTGACTGCCTCTGACTCAATACGACTCCAGACCATACAGAACCGCTGTGCACGACTAGTGACTGGAACCTTGTTTCGCACACCCACCAACGCTCTACTTAACGATCTAGGATGGGAACGACTAGCAACGAGACGACTCATTCACAGACTTCTCTTTTTCCATCGACTATATTACAACTACCCGCCTCTTCCTTCATACCTGACTAACCTCTTGCCTAACACAAGACAGGACGCTACAGGACTTCAGTTACGTAACGCACACCTTCTCTCACTTCCCCCTATCCGGTTAACTTCCTTTCGGAAATCGTACATCCCTGCTACGATTAGACAGTGGAACCTTCTTCCTGAAACACTCCGTAACACTCCTTCTCGACGTGACTTCTCTCGTCAAGTCTGGCAGCGATTCGGGGCACCCGAGCCACCAGCACTTAACTCCGTAGGTATAAAAACACTAAACACACAACACACAAGACAACGTGTCGGCTTATCAACACTACACGCCCACCTCTTTCAATTCCAACTCACACCAAGTCCGTTGTGTTCTTGTGGACACACGTACGAAGACACTATCCATTACATACTCTGCTGCCCCCTATACACGAATCACAGAACGAACCTCTTTAACGCAGCGCGACGCATTGTGCGCGACTTTGATGATTTGTCACCCAAAAACAAATTAGAGCTCCTGCTCTTTGGTAAAAATATTTCACAAACACAGGGTATATACATCGCACATCACTTACAGACATTCATAGCACTTTCACAAAGACTCAACACCCACAAATAACACAACAATCACACATTACCAGCACTTTCACCACGCTGACCTGCTGTTGCCGCCTGTGCCTGGCCACCTGATTTTCGAATGGCCACTCGGCGGGCTGGTAGCGGGGCCTACGTGATCTGTTCCTTAGTTTTGGTAAAATCTCTGTTTCATTTGTTTCATCTGGAGAGGCGCTATGATTTAAGCTTTTGCTTTTGCGCCAATCCATTATTGTCCTGTTTGATTTGATGTCTTTTTGTTAACAAAATAAACGAACTGAACTGAACCCCCGCCACGGCGTAGGTGGCGCCGAGCACCGGCACGGCGCGGGTTAAGAAAGCGAGCGAAACAAGTTGTTGTGTCGCTCGTTCTTGAGGTAAAAGCTCTACACTTCTACAGGCTTCTATTTTAATGGTCAATTAAATTAACCCTCGCCTGACAGCCCCCCCCTCCTTGAGGTTTTTCTTGAATAACTTTTTACACATGCCGTGGATCTTGATGACATTTTCGGTAGCTGATTGTAAAACAATTATAGGTATTCTGTATTAAAAAAGAAGAAATTGGTTGAGTAGTTTGGGAGATAATCATGTTTCGATGACGTCAAGTTGGTAAAAAAAGAGAAATATTTGAAAAATCGTGGAAAACAGAGTTTTGAAGCAAATTGCAAACGAAATTCACCAAAGATACAAAATAGAGTTCTCTTTAAAATGGCTTTCTCGGATTTTCAAAATGTTGGTTTTTTGTTCTCCAAAATTAAAAAAAGAGAGTTTTGTGGAAAAATCCGAACCAAATCAAAATTTTAAAGATATTAAAAAACCAGAATATATATGAGAGCACTGAATATGGAAAATACGCATACCAAATTTCAAAGCAATATCTTTATTTTTGACTGAGTGATGGTTCCCTAAGTGTAAGCAATTGCTGACGTCATTTTATAACTTTTTTGACTTGTTTTGACAAGATACGAACAAATAATTACCTTTTCTGTATTTCGGAGCCAAAACTGGTATAGGAACATGCCTTTTTTACATTTATCAATTTATAATTTTGAGGTTTTCTGAAGAGAAAAATCACTGTTCTGAACGTGGTAAATCCGAGGTCATTCACTTGACCTGGAAGGTCACCCGTTGACCTGAAACCTAACAATTGCAACTGTTAGATTCCGCTCATGACAGGCAAGATGCTGGTTCTTACCGCATTGTTCTAAGTTGCTTGGTGTGGAAGTTAACAGGGGGCCTGTCAGCTACTGGTAGCGGGGTTCAGTAGGGCGAAGGTGAAAAAAGCTCCCGTAGGGCGAGGGTTAAAGCTCTAATGGATGTTTTATTCATGCTTTGGTTCTAGTCAACTTGCGTACACAAATGCATTTTAATAATCGTGAAAGTTAAACGTGGAAACGAGTTAAATTAAAAACAATATGAAACATTTGTGTTGTGTGCGGAAAAAATTAGCCGACATTCATAAGGAGACTGAAGGAAATGTGCCCGAATAAAAACAAAACAATCCACCAGGCGAATATATTGAAAGCTTTAATTGTATTTTGTCATTTTTAATTTAGTATTATCAAATCCTAGAAACTAGAACAAGCATGAACAGTTCCAAAATACCAAATGGTATCACGATACGTATTTTGGCGTTTCCTCCAGTCCCAGCCATGATGCGCATGCTTGTAGCACGTGGTCACTGACGCTATCCGACTTTTTATGACAGCGAAGCTTCAACCATACAAAAACACTGGATGTTGATGGGCAGCCTTTGGGCACTGAAAATTTATTAAATTTAGAACTAGTTTGCTATCACGATTCACGAGCGAATATGACGCTTGTCGCCTTTGGCATGACCTTTATGCGATATTTAGCCTTTAGGTATGGGTATCTAAAATTGTATATTTCGGTAACCTTATTCATCATACTAAAAAAATATATTTTACGACGCCACAATAATTTGTCTCATTCTGTTTTACTTCTTCCAAGGAATACCTACTAAGCAGGGG
Organism: Chirona hameri; assembly: GCA_036785665.1. Classification (NCBI taxonomy): domain Eukaryota; kingdom Metazoa; phylum Arthropoda; class Thecostraca; order Balanomorpha; family Balanidae; genus Chirona; species Chirona hameri. The sequence continues at coordinate 72,739 of JAXIVJ010003741.1, forward strand.
CGTAGCTTCTCCAGAAAAGTGTGCGTGTGTGTGTGTGTGGGGGGGGGGGGGGGGGGGGGGGGGGGCTGAGCTGGGAAAAATCGCTTAAACTACCATCAAAATCCACAAAATAAAAATAAAAATATCTAAATACAGCCCAGCTGTATATACAGCTCATTTAAACAAAGTTATACCTACGCATACCAGGTAAGTAGTTTAGGTACTGCTATTTGGTGCTAAATCCTTTAAAAAAACGGTATTCTTTGCTGGAATTTTTTTATTACGGTACAGTCTACAAATTTTCCATTATTAGATCACATGAATGCATAAGGTATCTGGAGACTCCTACGTGAAGTTAACAGGCAATACAAAGTGGTAGACTGCGCCGCATGTCACACAATATTGCGTTACACTCTATAGTATTATCCTACGCAAATCTCCCGTTGATTAGCCGTAAGCATTGATTATCATCATTAATATAGCATCATTGATATCATCGTAGTCTGTGATACCAGTGGCGTCGCCACACAATTTTGAGGAGGCGGCCACGAGTTTTGGGGGTGGTGGAGGGGGGTGGATAAGCCATGAGTTGGGGGGGGGGAGTGCAGTCAAGGGTTTGGGGAGGGCAGACTCCGGCCGGATCGGTCCTGGGGGGGGGGGGGGGGCACGTCCCCCGCCCCCACCGATGGCGACGCCCATGAAAGATACACAACGTTCAAAACTTAGCACCACACGGGGTAATGCAATTGATATGGCTTCATTATTTTCAACTCCATACTGTTACCAGTTTCTCCATACCGAGAAACTGTTATAGTATGAATGCCGGTAATGGGCCAGGTACGCATCGGCATCGGCAAAACAAATAACAAATATGTCAGGGACCCTAACAGGCTATCTAGCGCGAATCCGTCCGCTCCGCTGGGCGATTACAGGTCAAGTGATGGTGCAAGCCAGTGAGAGGCAATTAGGGATTGATAACCCGTACGACCCGTGACACCTGTTGTACCTATAATACATTTTGGTACCCGTCATACACCCGAGGTACCCGTTAAAAACCTACGGTGCCCGACATACACCCGTGGTACCCGTTGTGCCCCTGTGGAACACGTGATGAACCCGTTATAGCCGGTACTCACCCATTATACCCGTGGTACACCTATGACACCCGTTATACACACGTTACACCCGTGAGAACTCCACCCCGGCTTAGCGTACATGTTCATTGATATATGCCGTACCGTATGTCGATGACCTTCGTTTCGCAGTAATTCCGTGGTTGCTTCTCATTGGTTGTGACACTGTAGTATCCGTGGTTGGATGTGATTGGTTTTCGTCTGGAGTGAAGCGATGTAAAACCCGTATCCGTGAACTGTTTTTTACGGTTAAATATTTCTTAACACCTTCTATGTTAGTTACAGCACAAACCTTCGCCCAAAACTGTCTATAACTATCGTCTCAAATGCGTCGGAAATGTACGCATTATATGCCAATCGGTAGTATCCGTATACTCGTTTTAAAACCTTAAAATCACGTGCATCACGTGCATATATCAATGTGGTACTGCAATGTAGAATTACCCGTTTAATTAGATAAATTCGTGGCGGATAGACAGACAGACAGACAGACATACGCTTATCAAATAGGTATATAGATGAGTCCCTGGAACTACCAGTAAAGGGATAACAAAAGAACTGAAAGGGCTTTCAGAGACTGATAAAGGTTCAACTGAGACCAACGAGAAAGTAAGGTAAGGACCCGCTGAAAGCAAAGATTTGTGTTAGTAAATGTATTGGCCCCTCCAGCTTCTTTGAGTTTGGGGATTGTGTGGGGGAAACTGCTTCCCTGCCTCCACTTTCGCCACTCCTGCATCAGTGCATAACACTTGGTGCGCTCGAATCTGACTAGGGTACAATTCTTTAAAGCACGAGCTGAAGTAAAACTCGCTTGAAATTTTGTTCAGCTCTTTGTCTTTACGTAAAGCAAATAATATATGTGCCATAATAATTGTGGACCCCGTACATTTTATGTAAGTTTGCCGAACTTTGCATTTAGGGACAGTTACCCTCAACATATAGTTGGCCTGTAGGTACCCATGTTAATGCGTCTTTCCGGTCCCATATCACCAAATGGTCGCCGCCCGGTCCGCCACGCCCTGCTGACCCAGATACAGGAGGTGGGGGTCTGTGGTGTCCTCCGGGGTACAGGTGTCCTTCCTTGGCCAGCCGGAGGTTTATTGTTACTAACCAGTCCCCTCACCGGGACGGTATAAAGCCGGCCCAGTGGATGGTACCGGCACCAGATCTCACACAGACAGATCCCAGCAAACACACCATGAAGCTGGTAAGGCGGCATCCGAGGAGACTGTGGATACCTATATTTTCAAAAGCGGCATTAGCACAGAGATGTTGTAATTTGATGCTGGCATACCGTGAGATAAATGAGTCACTCTGCAGTATCATATATTTTGCTAGAGCTAGACCTCACCGGAGACTGAATGCATGCCGTTTTCTTCTGTCGTCAGTTTGTGCTCGCCGCCGTTCTGGCCGTGGCCGCTGCCGCCCCCAGCCGCAGCTACGATGCCCCCACCTACGCCCCCAAGGTGTACCAGATCCTGAAGCAGGAGGCGGAGCTCCGCGACGACCAGTCCTACGACTCGCAGTAAGTTCACTTCAGTGATCTAGGTGTATTGATGCGCTTGCTATTGTTGCACTGCTTTATGATGTATCATGTTGTTTTTTACTTACCAATGTTAACCTCACCAGTTGTTCAGAAAAATATAGACATGTTCTAAGTGGTGGATAAACAATAAATATGTACTTTTTTCTCACTTACACTTACAAAAATATTTATTGGAGGCCTCTATAGTAACGAAAATGAAGAGAAAAACAAACCAATATCATCAATGTGCGAAAGGCTGTCACAGGTGTTTTGTTTTCGCCATTTCCAGTTTCGAGACTGAGAACGGCATCTACGCCTCCGAGTCTGGCAGGCCCGTGGAAGGATACGGCGATGAGGAGAGCTATGACGTCAACGGCCAGTTCAGCTACACCGGTCCCGACGGTGTTGTCTACAAGGTCATCTACGTGGCCGACTCCAACGGCTTCCAGCCGCAGGGCGCCCACCTGCCCACCCCTGTGCCTACCGAGTACCCGACCCCGGAGGTGTCTGATGATGACGATGAGGAGGAGAGGTACGAGGCGCCTGAGGAGGAGGATGATGACGAAGTGCCCACCGCCTACTACCAGCCGCAGCCTCAGTATGAGCGCGTCATTGTCGGCTACAAGCCCCGCTACCAGTAAATAACTACTGAACACTTTGCGACATACTCTCTCTTTCCAAATGTGAGAAAGGGCAGACCTGATTGATGATTGGTACATAACGACTCATTGTGTGTCTTTGTGTAATGCGTTATTTATTTGTATGCATGCAGAAAATATAAGCAATCATTAAAAACGTGACTCATTCGTGATCTGGTAAACCCGATCACCATCCTCTTATGCACGACAGGGCAGAAGGCTGACTCTAAAAATAATGCGGCTTTTCGCCTTTGGCCAAATATTGGTGACAGGTTTGCAGCAAACCAAAACTGGAGCAGGATTTAACCCGCGCCGTGCCGGGGGTGGGGGATGGCGTTTAGACGCCCACCCCTAAGGGTTTTCGAGAATAGCGACAAGACGGCAGCGTGCAGCGCCATCGTTGTTGGCACAGCTGTTCGTCCATCAATTGCGCACATTATGTTAAAAAAAATATATCGGGTCATCGCAGGTCAGATCACCAGACCAGGTCACGTGACCCCACCTACAAAAATGTTTCCATTCGCACCACAGCCACAATTTTTGGTCGATCGATTTCGTACTTGCAGGATTTATAAAGAGCAATAGTACCTACAATACTTTTCTCGGATTTTGTATATCGGTGACCTAAGGTCGGGTCAATTTCGTGACCTCCCCATTATAAGACAATGGGGAAATAATCAAATGCTTTCTATTCTGAGGATACGAATTAAATCAGCCCAATTCCTACTAGATCATGTTATAATAGGCCATTCTTGAAATTACAGGTGCAATTTCGGTTTGGTAGCCCCTACAGGGTCGGATGAGGTCACCCGAGGTCACCAACACTCTATTCGGTGTTGCTATTCGGCCAATAACTCTCGACAAAATTAAGATAGAGAAGTAAAACTGGCATCAATGCGTTTGTCTCAATGAGGCACGTCTCCCAATGTGCAACATGACGTAATTGAGTCACCACTTGACCTTGACCTGAGGTCAAATTTTAAAAGTTCACTTACCTAATCATCATGCATATGATACGAAGCGCCTTGACAAGACAAACACGATGGCGTCACAGGTATTTCCCTATCTTTGTTAGGTAAGAAGATATTTGTGAAAACTCTTTTGCTAAAAAAATGGCCTTTTTGATATTTGATGAGCTCTGGAGCGTCAACTATTTAATGAGCTCAAATCTGAGCAACCCTGGTCGATGAAATTTGTCAAGATATTTCCACTGTTCTTTTCTTCGTTTGTTCCTAGCTATCATAGTTCCTGTGCTATCCGGGAATACCTGGAGTAAAGTCCTAAAACTGACAAATCTGGCCCTTGATGACCTCTGGTGACCTCAATATTGACCTGAAAAAAATTGTCTGAAATAGTTTCCAAATTAATTTTGACAAGCTTTCAACCGGTATTCTTGCTTGTTGTCTACCTCTCATAGGAGCCGTGTTAGAGGGGGCGTTGAAACGCTCCCCCGTCACTCACCCCTCTACGACGGTAACCTGACTGCCTCTGACTCAATACGACTCCAGACCATACAGAACCGCTGTGCACGACTAGTGACTGGAACCTTGTTTCGCACACCCACCAACGCTCTACTTAACGATCTAGGATGGGAACGACTAGCAACGAGACGACTCATTCACAGACTTCTCTTTTTCCATCGACTATATTACAACTACCCGCCTCTTCCTTCATACCTGACTAACCTCTTGCCTAACACAAGACAGGACGCTACAGGACTTCAGTTACGTAACGCACACCTTCTCTCACTTCCCCCTATCCGGTTAACTTCCTTTCGGAAATCGTACATCCCTGCTACGATTAGACAGTGGAACCTTCTTCCTGAAACACTCCGTAACACTCCTTCTCGACGTGACTTCTCTCGTCAAGTCTGGCAGCGATTCGGGGCACCCGAGCCACCAGCACTTAACTCCGTAGGTATAAAAACACTAAACACACAACACACAAGACAACGTGTCGGCTTATCAACACTACACGCCCACCTCTTTCAATTCCAACTCACACCAAGTCCGTTGTGTTCCTGTGGACACACGTACGAAGACACTATCCATGACATACTCTGGTGCCCCCTATACACGAATCACAGAATGAACCTCTTTAACGCAGCGCGACGCATTGTGCGCGACTTTGATGATTTGTCACCCAAAAACAAATTAGAGCTCCTGCTCTTTGGTAAAAATATTTCACAAACACAGGGTATATACATCGCACATCACTTACAGACATTCATAGCACTTTCACAAAGACTCAACACCCACAAATAACACAACAATCACACATTACCAGCACTTTCACCACGCTGACCTGCTGTTGCCGCCTGTGCCTGGCCACCTGATTTTCGAATGGCCGCTCGGCGGGCTGGTAGCGGGGCCTACGTGATCTGTTCCTTAGTTTTGGTAAAATCTCTGTTTCATTTGTTTCATCTGGAGAGGCGCTATGATTTAAGCTTTAGCTTTTGCGCCAATCCATTATTGTCCTGTTTGATTTGATGTCTTTTTGTTAACAAAATAAACGAACTGAACTGAACCCCCGCCACGGCATAGGTGGCGCCGAGCACCAGCACGGCGCGGGTTAAGAAAGCGAGCGAAACAAGTTGTTGTGTCACTCGTTCTTGAGGTAAAAGCTCTACACTTCTACAGGCTTCTATTTTAATGGTCAATTAAATTAACCCTCGCCTGACAGCCCCCCCCCCTCCTTGAGGTTTTTCTTGAATAACTTTTTACACATGCCGTGGATCTTGATGACATTTTCGGTAGCTGATTGTAAAACAATTATAGGTATTCTGTATTAAAAAAAACAATGAAATTGGTTAAGTAGTTTGGGAGATAATCATGTTTCGATGACGTCAAGTTGGTAAAAAAAGAGAAATATTTGAAAAATCGTGGAAAACAGAGTTTTGAAGCAAATTGCAAACGAAATTCACCAAAGATACAAAATAGAATTATCTTTAAAATGGCTTTCTCGGATTTTCAAAATGTTGGTTTTTTGTTCTCTAAAATTAAAAAAAAGAGAGTTTTGTGGAAAAATCCGAACCAAATCAAAATTTTAAAGATATTAAAAAACCAGAATATATATGAGAGCACTGAATATGGAAAATACGCATACCAAATTTCAAAGCAATACCTTTATTTTTGACTGAGTGATGGCTCCCTAAGTGTAAGCAATTGATGACGTCATTTTATAACTTTTTTGACTTGTTTTGACAAGATACGAACAAATAATTACCTTTTCTGTATTTCGGAGCCAAAACTGGTATAGGAACATGCCTTTTTTTACATTTATCAATTTATAATTTTGAGGTTTTCTGAAGAGCAAAATCACTGTTCTGAACGTGGTAAATCCGAGGTAATTCACTTGACCTGGAGGGTCACCCGTTGACCTGAAACCTAACAATTGCAACTGTTAGATTCCGCTCATGACAGGCAAGATGCTGGTTCTTACCGCATTGTTCTAAGTTGCTTGGTGTGGAAGTTAACAGGGGGCCTGTCAGCTACCCTCCCCCCGTAGGGCGAAGGTGAAAAAAGCTCCCGTAGGGCGAGGGTTAAAGCTCTAATGGATGTTTTATTCATGCTTTGATTCTAGTCAACTTGCGTACACAAATGCATTTTAATAATCGTGAAAGTTAAACGTGGAAACGAGTTAAATTAAAAACAATATGAAACATTTGTGTTGTGTGCGGAAGAAATTAGCCGACATTCATAAGGAGACTGAAGGAAATGTGCCCGAATAAAAACAAAACAATCCACCAGGCGAATATATTGAAAGCTTTAATTGTATTTTGTCATTTTTAATTTAGTATTATCAAATCCTAGAAACTAGAACAAGCATGAACAGTTCCAAAATACCAAATGGTATCACGATACGTATTTTGGCGTTTCCACAAGTCCCAGCCATGATGCGCATGCTTGTAGCACGTGGTCACTGACGCTATCCGACTTTTTATGACAGCGAAGCTTCAACCATACAAAAACACTGGATGTTGATGGG
>JAXIVJ010003742.1:0-90508 GCA_036785665.1 Chirona hameri
TTACAAGAACAGATTGGAAACGCCGAAACTGTCCCATTCGTCCATCGCAGGTAGCACGTATGATTATTAATTAGAACCATTTGGCAGACATGAGGAGCATTCACAGATGATATATCATCTCTAAACCGACCAGATTGGATGGTTGTTGGTCGGGACGATGTAAATGTAAAGTATATGGATCATTAGATAGGTCGCTCGCTGACAGGTGATAAGTTTAGAGAACACGCCATCAATATTTGCAGAGATGATGCATTGCTCGGAGATTCATCATAAACCTCCACACGAGTCAAGCCTGCCACTGAGGCTCAAGCCCCTGGACCTTAATCAAGGAGACCCAGAAACGCAGGCAGGATCCTGGGTCGTGAAAGTCAACACAACACAAAGTATTTTGTTTTATTGAAGGGATATTGCCACTTCCGGAGGATTTCTAAAAAGCAACTTAAATGAATGGTGGGAATCAACAATCGTGTATGCTGAAGCTCAAACTTGCTCCTGCAGCACCTAAAGCAGGGTATAGACATTTTTTTTTCCTGACTCCAAAACGTTGGTCCCAGCTGTGCTCAGTACCAGACTCATGATGGCCGCTCTCATCCAGTTTGACTGTGAAATTGGCGCCCGCCCAAAGCCGAAGCGTCCGAATTCACCGAGACTTGACCTTGAAAAGTCTGCGTTATAAGGTATTGGTCACAAATCTCCTACAGCCCCAAAGTCGAGCCATAGCCATTCTTGCTCTTGTATTCATGTTTTATTATGACAGTCTATGGTTGTTAAAAATATAATTAACTGTATACGCATTTTAATTTTAAATTGCACTGACGGAATGGTGATGTTGAGTTTGCAATATTCAAAAGCAAATCATAGTCCGCAAAGAAGTGATTCTAAATAGTGATGAGGCGACTCCAATTTTACGAATGTGTGCCAATCATGAGTGGTTGGTGCATATGTATTTTTTGATCTAATGGGGGGAGTTTCGGGAACCAAATTTTGCAGGTGAAATCGAACATGCTTAAAGGAAATAGTTCACCTTCAACATGGGTTTTGAACTGAAATAGCAGTTTTGTAGCCCGTGTTGAGAAATCCTTATCTGGAACTTTTCTTGACTGAAAAGACTCTCCAGCCGAAGATATTTGACTTTTTGGCGAAAGAATACGGCGCATATAGGATGTACCGTACCGTCTAAAAGTGCCAGCACTGTCATGGAGCATGCGCAGACCAATAACGCACACCATAAAATCAATAATTTACAACCTTCTGTCCTGAATTGGCGCGATGTAGGACCATTTTTAAAAAGAAAAAAGAAAATGTATTAAAAAATATAATACAATCGTGTTCTGAAAAATTTCCGAAGGTGAACTATTTCCTTTAATCTACCGATACATACCAAAAACTCCCTACTAGCCTGCGAGGTGGCAATATCCCTTTAAGTTGCATTGAGTGACACACAAATGTTGCTGGTATGTTTTTTTACCGTTTTCCCAGCAAACCAACTTGTCCGATCAAAACATGTCTAGTGTTTCAATAAAGGCGGGACATTTGTTAATTTGTGGCCGATTCAGTCCTTTTTGAAGAATGGGCTGATGGCTCCTTGGATCCTCCACCCCTGACTAAAGGCCACCACGGTACACATAATAGCAGGCAACACTCGATCTGATTTTCACACCCCTTTACCCAACACCGTAGCACCGTAGCACCGTAGCACCGTAGCACCGTAGCACCGTAGCACCGTAGCACCGTAGCACGTGATCTGTTCCTTAGTTTAAAAAAAAATCATTTGTTTCATCTGGAGAGGCGCTATGATTTAAAGGGATTATACGGGTTTCCGTCCTGAAAGTAAATGCACTCTTTTGCAGTTGTATGAGCTTTAAACACGTTTAAGACATATAACAGGGACCTCAATGCTCATTTAGTCCATTATTTCAGAAATTATCAGCGTTAAAACTTGGGCGTTTTTCGAGACTAATATCAGATAACGAGTACTTGATCGGCACTACTGTCCACCACTTTTATCTTAAGATCAATTTTAGAGTTTTGAATTATCTGCAAGTCCTGCACTGGATCACACAATTATTATGCAATTCAAAACTGACGGGACTTTGTATTGCTACACACTGTTCGTTGAGGTTTTGTGTTTTTGTGGTTTTCTTTTCTCCGGCCTTTAGCGTTCATGATTTGGTGGTGGCGTATTAATTTTTTGGCATGAAAATTCATGAAAAATATATAATTTTATGGGAAAACTAGGCAACTGCTGCTGTCGTTGGAACAAAACAAGTTTATTTTCTTTCAAATATTGCTTATTTTACCGGAAATATGCCATACGTGAGGTGTTTGTATTAGCATAAAAGAGATGACTGGCTCTGCCTCAGCCGGTCCTGCAGAAAATACGTGGTGGCATCACCGCGCACTTTGGAATGTCCTTACGTGCAGAAAAGGTCATTTCCAGAAAAATGTGGCTACCGTGGGCTTCTACCACCTTTATAAGTATGTTTTACTATGTAACTCAATTATTCTGGGAAAAACCCGTATAATCCCTTTAAGCTTTTGCTTTTGCGCCAATCAATTATTGTTCTGTTTGATTTGATGTCTTTTTGTTAGCAAAATAAACGAACTGAACTGAAAACGAACTGAACGGTCCGGTAGTAGGTATGCTTTAATTATAATACAACCACATCGGTCTGTTTACAAAGCAAAACAGTCAACCGTGTGATGGGTACCCCACCGCCAACTGGCACACCAGTGCAGTGTCGGTCACGCGGCCTGTCTCCCCTCTCCAGAGAGTCTCTCGTCATTTCCAGGCACGTGATTACGGCTGCTTCAGCGGCTGCTTGTATATTCATGTCGGTCATCAGGCTGGCGGCGCTCGGCCGTGTGCGGCTATGTCCCCCCGGGGACGGGAGGCCCCGCAGCGTGTGTCGGGCCGTGTGTCGGCTATGTCCCCCCGGGGACGAGAGGCCCCGCAGCGTGTATCGGGCCGTGTGCGGCTATGTCTTCCCGGGGACGAGAGGCCCCGCAGCGTGTGCCGGGCCGTGTGCGGCTATGTCCCCCCGGGGACGAGAAGCCCCGCAGCGTGTGTCGGGCTATGTCCCCCCCGGGGACGAGAGGCCCCGCAGCGTGTGTCGGGCCGTGTGCGGCTATGTCCCCCCGGGGACGAGAGGCCCCGCAGCGTGTGTCGAGCCGTGTGTCGGGCTATGTCCCCCCGGGGACGGGAGGCCCCGCAGCGTGTGTCGGGCCGTGTGTCGGGCTATGTCCACCCGGGGACGGGAGGCCCCGCAGCGTGTGTCGGGCCGTGTGTCGGCTATGTCCCCCCGGGGACGAGAGGCCCCACAGCGTGTGCCGGGCTATGTCCGTGTGCCGGGCTAAAATTTGATATACAAATTCTGTAAAAAATAGATACCTATTTTATATAAAAATGGAATTTTGAAGATGTAGGGAACAACGAAACCTCGATTCCCATCCCTGCTCACGCTGAACTGAATTCGCTCCACATAATGCAATGCTTAGCCGAGCTAGTTGCGTGTTCTCTGAACGTGAACCCGTCACACAGTGATGCGATACCAGTTCAACAGATCATTTTGCCCCCGGCCTTTTAGTCAAACGGACGCGGAGGGATATAATACGTGCCGCCAACGCTGCGATGCGTGCCGGTTTGACATTTCCCAGGTCAACTGACACTTGACCTCACCAGTACTTACATCCTACATATACATACCAAGGCCACCACAGATCCCTTCTACCGGGGCTCGAACCCGGCGCCAACGGGTTATGAGCCCGTGGTCTTATCGCCTCGGCCACGGGACGGCAGTGACGTTACTTATATTCCTGTCCCTAGATGGCACTAGTAGTAAACGCCTGAAGCTATGTTGTACCGCATAGCTTGATGCCGAGAACTGCGATCTGCGCGATGGGGGAGGGGAGGGAGTAACGAGTCATTCTGGTCATCAAGAGGGGGTAACATACCATGGACACTGAGAGCCACTGGTTTAAACAAACTATTGTCATGCAGCTAAGTTGGTCGGGATAATTTTTATCAAAATGTTTTGTTTCATCAAGTCAATCAGACGCTGCTTACATTATTAGATCATCAATTCTCCAAAAATATCACGCAGTGGAACTTTGTAACAAGCCTTCTTTGCATGGGTGTCGGACGCGGGGGACTCTGACTTTCCCCCCAACATTTTCGGATTTTAACATTACTCCTATGGGCGTTGCATGGCAATAATCGACTTAACCCGCGAGTTACTGGGGGGGGGCTATTTTTTGCCCCCTTCCGTTATATTGCAATAACTCCTAAACAAACACCGGTATCGTCACCGAACTTGTAGTACCTTCTCTCACATCAATTCTACACATGTTGGCAAAAGGAAAAATATGAGGTTATGATAGATCAACCGGGAATGACGTCAGAGTGTTCTTGAACATTAATGTTCTTCGGTTTTTGTTGCAAAATAATGGTTTGCGGAAAACGCTGTCATAGGTACGATGTTTGATATAAACTCAATTGTCTTAAATCAAATTACTGACAATAGACCGGGCTATCCAAATCCTATCTCGGATTTTTGAGGGTTTTTTTATTCAAAATTTTGAGAAATCCAAATACATTTTTTTTAAACAAAATTTTCAATCAAAAATCAGAATTATCCCAAAACCGGAATATATGTGATTGAGACGTGTGCGGTGAATATGTGTACCAAATTTGAAGTCGATATCTTCAAAAATGACTGACTTATGGCCTTAAAATGACATAAATCGACCTCCTCTCACAGCGTTACTATGCATAAAAAATGCATGTCCATTTTTACTTTTTATTTCTATTTATATGGAACAAACAATGTTCGAATGTCATTTTTTCGCGTTCTAGACGAAAGACAAACCCATACACATGTGTTACAACGCCTAATAACCGTAATCTTCAGTTTGACCTCGTGACCTCGGATGACCTTGACCTAACCCAAGGTCATACACAGCTTAGAAAGGTATTTAGAAGTGTCAGACACACGAATCATATCGATTTGTCGACAGCTTATGCGTTTAATATCGCAATTTTGCGCGACAGTTCCATCCATCGAGACCTTTCGACACTGTCATACATTTTGCACTTGACCTGACCTGTGACGTCATCGGTGACCCCGTGGTCAACAATATTATGTTTCCCTCGATAAATTTTCCAGGGCTATCGAATTCCGTTTGAAGTTTTACATTCGGTTCAGTAGTTCCGGAGATCCGATTGGGGCAAAAACTAGACCCCCCAGTAAGTCGCGTTATGAAAAAATACCCCAGTAACTCGCGGGTTAAGAATGCCCCCCCCCCCCCCCACTTTCAGAAAGTGGCAGCGCCCAGACTACTTTGAATGTATTGTCTTTGATAAAACCAATATCTGTCCGTAGTGGAGAAGTTCTTGGTTTCGCTCAGCGATATGACCAGTCGACAAGCAACCCCCGGATCGCTCTGGAACCAGTCTCTGTAAGAGACCGAACCGTGCCGTCGACCATGGGTTGTATTCGACTAAAGTTCGCAGCACTAAAGCGGCTCTCAGAAGTCGCGACAAGCCGGGACTTGTCTAATAAATCCAACGGTAAAGTCCCACCTAACGCACCTATCGCGCTTCCCCGGCGCGATAGCAGCGAATATCTAAATACAAATCTTGATGAAGTGCTAAACCGAGAGAAAACTAGTGCCGCAGTATGGGCTTTGGATCGCCAGACTGTTGCTGTTTCTTTGACACCGACCGGGCCGTTTCGTGCCGTTCCAGGGTGATATATTGACAGATAGGGACTGAACGGGCGCGGTGAACGCCTCTCTTGAATCGACAACACAGACAGATACAGACGGGAATGAAATGCCAAAGTGCTTGCTGATTGTGGCTGTGATTTTGTGTTAAAGTTACAACATTAACACGACTTTGACTGGGAAATAAATAACCGAAATGGCTTTCGCTGAACAGAATTCGCAATAGCTGAAAAAATAACGTTATCAACGTGAAATTGGAAACATGGGTATTCTTTCTCGGACATTAACACGCGCAGTGGAGAGGGGTATGCCACTAACACGCAGTGGAGGGGGGGGGGGGGGCACTTTAGTGCCCCCCTAAGATCTCCGAAAGTATGAGAGTTAGAATAATGAAACTTACAGGGTAAGTAGGTGCTATGACGATCTATATTTTCTCAAATTGTATTGACCTTCGGTCAATATCTTCAAGGTCAAACGAGGTTACGAAGGTCAAATCTGGCCAAATGTCACAATTTTTGGAATTTGACCTCTGTGACATCACAGATCACCAGCAAAATGTCCAAAGTTTTTTTTAGGGGGTGCACATTGACATTGTCTACCGAATGGCGTTTGAATCATCCAGATCCGACTGTTGGTTCCGAATATATCGATTTGCCGACCGCAATTCCGGCCGCCATCTTGGACTGAAATTCCATATAACTAAAAAATGTACTGACCGATTTCGATGTTTGTTGCGTCAATCGCTCCGTTATTGAGTTGGCGTTAATGTCGCGCAAACAACACCGCTCTGCTCCGCTTCATTTATGAGCTATTCACGAAAAACATGGGGGGACAAAAGTGCCCCCCCCTCCACTGCGCGTGTTAATGGTCACAAACTGTACAAAATAAGTGCTAACTTGAATATTTTTAAAAATAAAATATACGAAAAGATACTTTCCTAAGGTAGCTACCTACAACTTCGTATAGAAAACAGCTTCACTTAAAGGAGCGCCAAATAGTTGTGAAGCAAATTACAAGCAATTTAATCCAAAATAGCAACCAAAATAATAGGTATTTACACTGTCCAAATAAATTATCTCTATGGCTTTTTAAGCGAAACCTGTTTTATGTGGAAATAAACATGACTTTTAGGAAAATAATTGTCAACGGTGTCTCTCCCAAGGTGTTCGAAAATTGGGAAGATGTTAAACATGGTTAGGGACAAACAACATGTTAACGTTCAAGCTCAATGAAAGCTCGTTGGCGAGCAAACTTCATTTCGTGTATTCATGAATCATGCCGCACTGGTATCTAATCATATAATTACAGAACAAAACATAGGTGAAACAGAGAGCTTAACGTTCCAGTAAGTTAGCACCGTGACCTTCAGCAACGGATTCAATTTCGCTTCGAGAAAATGTAATGCCACCAGCCAATGTGAGCAGTTATGAGTTAGACACACGAGCAAAATTGTTGCCAAGTTAAACTGGTGTCGACTGAGGAGTTTCATAATGTAAAGGCTCACAGTGAGCAATGGGACTGATTTAAGGGGTAAATTTCTGCAATAATTTTGATGGATGACACCTCATAAATCAGTGTGACCACTGTCAAGCAATTTGGGACATATGGCGCCACCCTTCTCATCTAATTTCGGACTGTAAGTGTCTGCTAGAGTCAGAAACCATTTTGTCCGGGCTATGTAGGAATAAATCGCGCATTTATTACGTTTATTAAACACATTTTGTCTTAAATGGTATATGGAAGCTTACTCGACGCAAAACAGATATTGAAGCATAGACCTGAACCGCACCGGATGGCGCTGTCGCATTAGTTGTACCCCAAGAGCATGCCTTGAATCATGAATGAAATAGTTTCAGTCACACAAACCGCTCTCCCAGTCACCTCAGCAATGTTCAGAAAGATATATCACCCGGCCCCCACCACGGCAATGGGCTGCTATGTTCCATGCCATGAACCAGCCATGTTCAGAAAGATAGACCACTGAACACCCGGTTCTGTCTTCCACCCTGCTCAGTAGGATCCACTTCTGCACCCGTCTGCCGCAGCGCTCCTGCTGCCTGACCTGAGCCATGTTCAGAAAGATAGACCACCCACTAAACACCCGATTCTGTCTTCCACCCTGCTCAGGAGGATCTACTTCTGCGCCCGTCTGCCGCAGCTCTCCTTCTGCCTGGCCTCAGTCATTTTCAGAAAGATAGACCACCCACTAAACACCCGGTTCTGTCTTCCACCCTGCTCAGGAGGATCCACTTCTGCGCCCGTCTGCCGCAGCTCTCCTTCTGCCTGACCTCAGCCATGTTCAGAAAGATAGACCACCCACTAAACACCCGGTTCTGTCTTCCACCATGCTCAGGAGGATCCACTTCTGCGCCCGTCTGCCGCAGCGCTCCTGCTGCCTGACCTCAGCCATGTTCAGAAAGATAGACCACCCACTAAACACCCGGTTCTGTCTTCCACCCTGCTCAGGAGAATCCACTTCTGCGCCCGTCTGCCGCAGCGCTCCTGCTGCCTGACCTCAGCCATGTTCAGAAAGATAGACCACCCACTAAACACCCGGTTTTGTCTTCCACCCTGCTCAGGAGGATCCACTTCTGCGCCCGGCTGCCGCAGCGCTCCTGCTGGCGACTGACCGATACACGCACAATATCATTTGCATATTTATTTCCCCGTTTGTATGCCACCCTCTCTATAACAACTGCTCCCGACCCTCACCCAGAACACGTGCAGCAAAAACTCACGACCCACATTGACACAGACGTGATCATATCTGTCCGTACCTGCCATAAGACGGAATAAGACGCGATAATATCTATCCGTACCTGCCATAAGACGGAATAAGACGCGATAATATCTGTCCGTACCTGCCATAAGACGGAATAAGACGCGATAATATCTGTCCGTACCTGCCATAAGACGGAATAAGACGCGATAATATCTGTCCGTACCTGCCATAAGACGGAATAAGACGCGATAATATCTATCCGTACCTGCCATAAGACGGAATAAGACGCGATAATATCTGTCCGTACCTGCCATAAGACGGAATAAGACGCGATAATATCTGTCCGTACCTGCCATAAGACGGAATAAGACGCGATAATATCTGTCCGTACCTGCCATAAGACGGAATAAGACGCGATAATATCTGTCCGTACCTGCCATAAGACGGAATAAGACGCGATAATATCTGTCCGTACCTGCCATAAGACGGAATAAGACACGATAATATCTGTCCGTACCTGCCATAAGACGGAATAAGACGCGATAATATCTGTCCGTACCTGCCATAAGACGGAATAAGACGCGATAATATCTGTCCGTACCTGCCATAAGACGGAATAAGACGCGATAATATCTATCCGTACCTGTCATAAGACGGAATAAGACGCGATAATATCTGTCCGTACCTGCCATAAGACGGAATAAGACGCGATAATATCTGTCCGTACCTGCCATAAGACGGAATAAGACGCGATAATATCTGTCCGTACCTGCCATAAGACGGAATAAGACGCGATAATATCTATCCGTACCTGCCATAAGACGGAATAAGACGCGATAATATCTGTCCGTACCTGCCATAAGACGGAATAAGACGCGATAATATCTGTCCGTACCTGCCATAAGACGGAATAAGACACGATAATATCTGTCCGTACCTGCCATAAGACGGAATAAGACGCGATAATATCTGTCCGTACCTGCCATAAGACGGAATAAGACGCGATAATATCTGTCCGTACCTGCCATAAGACGGAATAAGACGCGATAATATCTGTCCGTACCTGCCATAAGACGGAATAAGACGCGATAATATCTGTCCGTACCTGCCATAAGACGGAATAAGACGCGATAATATCTGTCCGTACCTGCCATAAGACGGAATAAGACACGATAATATCTGTCCGTACCTGCCATAAGACGGAATAAGACGCGATAATATCTGTCCGTACCTGCCATAAGACGGAATAAGACGCGATAATATCTGTCCGTACCTGCCATAAGACGGAATAAGACGCGATAATATCTGTCCGTATCTGCCATAAGACGGAATTAGACGCGATCATATCTGTCCGTACCTGCCATAAGACGGAATAAGACGCGATAATATCTATGCGTACCTGCCATAAGGCGGAATATGACTAAGGGAAAGCAAAAGTGGCGGAATCGAGGCGAGGTAGTGAGTTGGCAGTGGAGGAAGAGCAGACTGAACGCTCCTGTCAGGTGGACGTGTCAGTCAGGGGTCCACAGCAAGAGAGATGGAACGCTTCAGGAGCAAGTCGCGGCCAGTCACCACCGTCTAGTTGCATTCGTCCGACTGGCTGATCCAGACACATGTGTCGGCGGTGCTGTCGAACACTGTACCGGCCGCGCACACCTCCTGCGGACACATACAGGACACAGAGAGGTCAGCGGGACACAGGGAGGTCAGAGGGACACAGACAGGACACAGGGGGGTCAGCGGACACAGACAGGACACAGGGAGGTCAGCGGGACACAGACAGGACACAGGGAGGTCAGCGGACAGGACACAGAGAGGTCAGCGGAACACAGACATGACACAGGGAGGTCAGCGGGGCTCACGGGGCGGTCGTGGTTTAGTGCAGGTAGAGCGCTGAGCTGGTGATCGGAAGGTCCCAGATCCGAGCCTCTTCACACCCACGGACGCAACCCATGTATGTATGTTCGTGTCCGAATGCGTTAATAAATAAGAGCGGTGACACGTAAAGTCACAATAGTTATTATTATTATATAGGTCCACAGACAGAACACAGGGATGTGAGCAGGCTGACGAACTGTAGCAAATCGTAATCAACGGCGACCGACGGTTTCCTGATTCGCATCAGACGGCTACGATAGCCGCGAGCTCACGGTGACAGCATTACTGCACCTTCATTATCAATGGAAATCTATACAATTTGTTCACATTTGATGAGAGGCGTTCGGCTGGCGCCACTGACCATGGTGACGATCCAGTGGTCTCCGTTGTGTACGCAGTCGTAGAAGATAGGCGAACATTTCTTCACGGGGTTAGGGTTCAGGCCGGACTTCTTGCAGACTTCAGAGGGGGACATGGTCGGCTGCGTCGGGATCGTCTGTGACAAATCCGGTCACAGAGGTCAACTGTCGCAGGTCACGGGGTCAACTTGTGTGGTTGGATGTCACCGGAGTCAGACACTATAAGTAAGAGGTCAATCAGGTCAGCAGGCACAGGTCAAAAGTCACTCTTATCAGCTGGTACAGGTCAGAGGTAACATCTGTTGGGATTGGAACTCACCGGTCCGGTGGGGCCCGGGGTGGAGGGACTGACTCACCGGTCCGGTGGAGCCGGGGTGGAGGGACCAACTCACCGGTCCGGTGGAGCCGGGGTGGAGGGACCAACTCACCGGTCCGGTGGGGCCCGGGGTGGAGGGACTGACTCACCGGTCCGGTGGAGCCGGGGTGGAGGGACCAACTCACCGGTCCGGTGGAGCCGGGGTGGAGGGACCAACTCACCGTTCCGGTGGAGCCGGGGTGGAGGGACCAACTCACCGGTCCGGTGGGGGCCGGGGTGGAGGGACCAACTCACCGGTCCGGTGGAGCCGGGGTGGAGGGACCAACTCACCGGTCCGGTGGGGGCCGGGGTGGAGGGACCAACTCACCGGTCCGGTGGGGGCCGGGGTGGAGGGACCAACTCACCGGTCCGGTGGAGCCGGGGTGGAGGGACCAACTCACCGGTCCGGTGGAGCCGGGGTGGAGGGACCAACTCACCGGTCCGGTGGGGGCCGGGGTGGAGGGACCAACTCACCGGTCCGGTGGGGGCCGGGGTGGAGGGACCAACTCACCGGTCCGGTGGGGGCCGGGGTGGTGGTCTGCGGGCTCGGGGTTGGGATGTCGCCGTTCAGGTTGGTCCAGATGGCCGTCATCAGCGGGCTCTTGGTGCCGAAGCCGCAGAGGCCACGGAAGTCGTCCGTCTCCACCGACCACACCATGCTGCCGGCCAGGCCCAGCGACTTGATGTAGTCTGTCTGAGGGACGACAAAGAGGGCGCCGCGTCAGCTCAGAGGCATCAGACACGACACGAGGGGCCCAGCGCTGTCTACAGAGGCATCAGACACGACACGAGGGGCCCAGCGCTGTCTATCGTCTGTATGTACACATATTATACGTTTACAGGCGCACAGGTACACAGAACACAGCTGCACAGTTACCCCAGCACACAGGTTAGCTGTACTCAAGTGCTCATTCCGCCTGAACTATATAGGGCTGACAACGATCGTATGCCTTAAACAACAAATACCACTAAGCGGCTGGTCAGTTTCATTGAACCTCGGAATCGTCGGACGCCCTGCCATAGTTGTCAATTGTCACAACCACGCAATCTCCTTGTACCGACTTGCGCTACCTAGTCACCTTGAGCTTGACGGACTCCAGGTCATCGTATCCGACCCAGATGCTGCCCTTGAAGCTGTAGACGGCCTGCTGGTTAGGGTCCCGCACCGTGGTCCAGCCGCCCTCGGCCAGCATCGAACAGATCTGAACGGGTAGACAAAGGGATAGGCCAGGTTTAAGCAGACAGACGCGGAGGTAGGTCAGATAATGATCGGTCGATTTAGAGGTGGATCTTAGAGAGAAGGGTACATGTCAAATAAGGGACAAAACGAACTAAAGCCTATTTCTTAAAATGACTTCTGGATGCTGAACTGCACCCATATTAAACTGGATCGGACAGTGCTAAGGCTCTCTCACTCTCAGAGCGACCTGCACTGCTACTAATGTTAAAGCTCTTTTACATTTACGATGACGGGCTCTAAGTTTGTTTGAAGTCTCTCAGTATCCGAATGATCTGATATCAACTCGTTGAAGCTCTCTGGGTGTGCCAGATAGTAACACCGTGCTACATCGTTAGAGCTCTTTCAGTGTCAGAATGGCCTGTTTTGACCTCGCTAGATCTCTCCGACTCAGTCCCAGTGACCTTTGCTGACCTCGTTGAAGCCACAGATGCCCGCCTGGCGGGTGTAAGGGCAGGCCGGCTGCGGCTGGTTGGCCGGCGCGTACAGGCCGTTCACGGACGGGTCGTTCAGCGTGAAGCCGTGGCCGTACAGCGGGATGCCCATGGCCATCTTCTCCTTGGGCACGCCGCCCTCCAAGTAGTAGTTGACGGTGAAGTTCTGCGGCGCAGGGAAAATTACAGGGAGATGAAGAGGGGTAGGGAGATAGTAGATAGACAGAGAGAGGGGGAATGAATGCAGTGAGGGAGGGAAACAGGGGAACATCGGGGCTGAAACTTAATGTATAAGACAATATCTTCAGAATAGCCGGTGTGACTTGCTCTCTTTCTGCTGCAATGCCCTATCATTGTAAATCCCTGGTGTACTGCGGTACAGTCTATCAATCCCGCCGTGCATCGCGGTACAGTCTATCAATCCCGCCGTGCATTGCGGTACAGTCTATCAATCACGCCGTGCATCGCGGTACAGTCTATCAATCCCGCCGTGCATTGCGGTACAGTCTATCAATCACGTCGTGCATTGCGGTACAGTCTATCAAGCAAAGTACTACATAATTCACCGTAACCAGTGACATGTGCATTCACATTATGCAATACGGTGCAGCATTGCACCTGCCGAAACAATACAGACACGCTTACCGGGGTCTCTCGCACATGTTCAGTTCGGCATTGGTTGTTACCACAACGTTGTGCGCACATTGCACGCCCAGCAGGAACCATCTGTCATCTCCCACTCGCGCTGGCGTAGACCTGGCATATGGCGGCCTGCTCTGATTGCGAACAAGGGACCGGCTCACTCACCACGTTGAACGTCTCCATCTCGTTGGTGACGTCCAACGGAGACATGTACGACGGAGAGACGTGACCGGTGAAGGTCTCCCACGAGCCGTGGTAGTCGTACGCCATCACGTTGAAGATGTCCAAGTATCTGCCGAACAGGATGTATGCAATCACGTTGAAGATGTCAAGTATCTACAGAACAGGATGCATGCAAGTACGCGGGAAAACGTGCAAGAATATGAAGATGTTACGCTTTGCAACTTGATACATTATTTGATGAGAAATCAGATGACAGCCTTTTGTTGAATATCGGTATTGATCTGGTCTTTCCAGTAGAGTTAATTATATTTTAGGTATTATTTATTAACTGTGTTTACATGTTATTGTTTATTCTGTATTTACTGTTCATAAATGAATCTGTGCACACCACAGCTGACGCTGTAGACCTATAGACCGGAGCCAGACCCAGTGAGCCGGCACCCGCCCCCGTGTCTCACTTGGCCATCTCGGAGAGTTTATACGAGTCGTCGATGGTGGTCTTGCCGGGTCCGACGGCGGCCGTCAGCAGTAGGCCCTCCGGATGGAACGCCTCCTTCAGCTCCTTAATCAGCTGCACATAGTCCTCCTGCAACACGGCCCACGACCGGAACATTGACACGCCCGGTCTGTCCGAGACGACCGGAACATTGACACGCCCGGTCTGTCCGAGACGACCGGAACATTGACACGCCCGGTCTGTCCGGGACGACCGGAACATTGACACGCCCAGTCCGTCCGGGACGACCGGAACATTGACACGCCCGGTCTGTCCGGGACGACCGGAACCGCCCGGTCTGTCCGAGACGACCGGAACATTGACACGCCCGGTCTGTCCGGGACGACCGGAACCGCCCGGTCTGTCCGAGACGACCGGAACATTGACACGTCCGGTCTGTCCGAGACGACCGGAACATTGACACGCCCGGTCTGTCCGAGACGACCGGAACATTGACACGCCCGGTCTGTCCGAGACGACCGGAACATTGACACGCCCGGTCTGTCCGAGACGACCGGAGCATTGACACGCCCGGTCTGTCCGAGACGACCGGAACATTGACACGCCCGGTCTGTCCGAGACGACCGGAACATTGACACGCCCGGTCTGTCCGAGACGACCGGAACATTGACACGCCCGGTCTGTCCGAGACGGCCGGAACCGCCCGGTCTGTCCGAGACGACCGGAACATTGATACGCCCGGTCTGTCCGAGACGACCGGAACATTGACACGCCCGGTCTGTCCGAGACGGCCGGAACCGCCCGGTTTGTCCGAGACGACCGGAACATTGACACGCCCGGTCTGTCCGAGACGACCGGAACATTGACACGCCCGGTCTGTCCGAGACGACCGGAACATTGACACGCCCGGTCTGTCCGAGACGGCCGGAACCGCCCGGTCTGCCCGAGACGACCGGAACATTGACACGCCCGGTCTGTCCGAGACGACCGGAACATCGACACGCCCGGTCTGTCCGGGACGACCGGAACATTGACACGCCCGGTCTGTCCGAGACGACCGGAACATTGACACGCCCGGTCTATCCGAGACGACCGGAACATTGACACGCCCGGTCTGTCCGAGACGACCGGAACATTGACACGCCCGGTCTGTCCGAAACGACAGGAACATTGACACGCCCGGTCTGTCCGAGACGACCGGAACATTGACACGCCCGGTCTGTCCGAGACGACCGGAACATCGACACGCCCGGTCTGTCCGAGACGACCGGAATATTGACACGCCCGGTCTGTCCGAGACGACCGGAACATTGACACACCCGGTCTGTCCGAGATGACCGGAACATTGACACGCCCGGTCTGTCCGAAACGACAGGAACATTGACACGCCCGGTCTGTCCGAGACGACCGGAACATTGACACGCCCGGTCTGTCCGGGACGACCGGAACATTGACACGCCCGGTCTGTCCGAGACGACCGGAACATTGACACGCCCGGTCTATCCGAGACGACCGGAACATTGACACGCCCGGTCTGTCCGAGACGACCGGAACATTGACACGCCTGGTCTGTCCGAGACGACCGGAACCGCCCGGTCTGTCCGAGACGACCGGAACATTGACACGCCCGGTCTGTCCGAGACGACCGGAACATTGACACGCCCGGTCTGTCCGAGACGACCGGAACATTGACACGCCCGGTCTGTCCGAGACGACCGGAACATTGACACGCCCGGTCTGTCCGAGACGACCGGAACATTGACACGCCCGGTCTGTCCGAGACGACCGGAACCGCCCGGTCTGTCCGATACGACCGGAACATTGACACGCCCGGTCTGTCCGAGACGACCGGAACATTGACACGCCCGGTCTGTCCGAGACGACAGGAACATTGACACGCCCGGTCTGTCCGAGACGACCGGAACATTGACACGCCCGGTCTGTCCGAGACTACCGGAACATTGACACGCCCGGTCTGTCCGAGACGACCGGAACATTGACACGCCCGGTATGTCCGAGACGACCGGAACATTGACACGCCCGGTCTGTCCGAGACGACCGGAACATTGACACGCCCGGTCTGTCCGAGACGACCGGAACATTGACACGCCCGGTCTGTCCGAGACGACCGGAACATTGACACGCCCGGTCTGTCCGAGACGACCGGAACATTGACACGCCCGGTCTGTCCGGGACGACCGGAACCGCCCGGTCTGTCCGAGACGACCGGAACATTGACACGCCCGGTCTGTCCGGGACGACCGGAACCGCCCGGTCTGTCCGAGACGACCGGAACATTGACACGCCCGGTCTGTCCGAGACGACCGGAACATTGACACGCCCGGTCTGTCCGAGACGACCGGAACATTGACACGCCCGGTCTGTCCGAGACGACCGGAACATTGACACGCCCGGTCTGTCCGGGACGACCGGAACCGCCCGGTCTGTCCAAAACGACCGGAACATTGACACGCCCGGTCTGCCCGAGACGACCGGAACATTGACACGCCCGGTCTGTCCGGGACGACCGGAACATTGACACGCCCTGTCTGTCCGAGACGACCGGAACATTGACACGCCCGGTCTGTCCGGGACGACCGGAACCGCCCGGTCTGTCCGAGACGACCGGAACATTAACACGCCCGGTCTGTCCGGGACGACCGGAACCGCCCGGTCTGCCCGAGACGACCGGAACATTGACACGCCTGGTCTGTCCGAGACGACCGGAACATTGACACGCCCGCTCTGTCCGGGACGACCGGAACCGCCCGGTCTGTCCGAGACGACCGGAACATTGACACGCCCGGTCTGTCCGAGACGACCGGAACATTGACACGCCCGGTCTGTCCGAGACGACCGGAACATTGACACGCCCGGTCTGTCCGAGACGACCGGAACATTGACACGCCCGGTCTGTCCGAGACGACCGGAACCGCCCGGTCTGTCCGATACGACCGGAACATTGACACGCCCGGTCTGTCCGAGACGACCGGAACATTGACACGCCCGGTCTGTCCGAGACGACAGGAACATTGACACGCCCGGTCTGTCCGAGACGACCGGAACATTGACACGCCCGGTCTGTCCGAGACGACCGGAACATTGACACGCCCGGTCTGTCCGAGACGACCGGAACATTGACACGCCCGGTCTGTCCGAGACGACCGGAACATTGACACGCCCGGTCTGTCCGAGACGACCGGAACATTGACACGCCCGGTCTGTCCGAGACGACCGGAACATTGACACGCCCGGTCTGTCCGAGACGACCGGAACATTGGCACGCCCGGTCTGTCCGAGACGACCGGAACATTGACACGCCCGGTCTGTCCGGGACGACCGGAACCGCCCGGTCTGTCCGAGACGACCGGAACATTGACACGCCCGGTCTGTCCGGGACGACCGGAACCGCCCGGTCTGTCCGAGACGACCGGAACATTGACACGCCCGGTCTGTCCGAGACGACCGGAACATTGACACGCCCGGTCTGTCCGAGACGACCGGAACATTGACACGCCCGGTCTGTCCGAGACGACCGGAACATTGACACGCCCGGTCTGTCCGAGACGACCGGAACATTGACACGCCCGGTCTGTCCGAGACGACCGGAACATTGACACGCCCGGTCTGTCCGGGACGACCGGAACCGCCCGGTCTGTCCGAGACGACCGGAACATTGACACGCCCGGTCTGTCCGAGACGACCGGAACATTGACACGCCCGGTCTGTCCGGGACGACCGGAACATTGACACGCCCTGTCTGTCCGAGACGACCGGAACATTGACACGCCCGGTCTGTCCGAGACGACCGGAACATTGACACGCCCGGTCTGTCCGAGACGACCGGAACATTGACACGCCTGGTCTGTCCGAGACGACCGGAACATTGACACGCCCGGTCTGTCCGAGACGACCGGAATATTGACACGCCCGGTCTGTCCGAGACGACCGGAACATTGACACGCCCTGTCTGTCCGAGACGACCAGAACATTGACACGCCCGGTCTGTCCGAGACGACCGGAACATTGACACGCCCGGTCTGTCCGAGACGACCGGAACATTGACACGCCCGGTCTGTCCGGGACGACCGGAACCGCCCGGTCTGTCCGAGACGACCGGAACATTGACACGCCCGGTCTGTCCGGGACGACCGGAACCACCCGGTCTGTCCGAGACGACCGGAACATTGACACGCCCGGTCTGTCCGAGACGACCGGAACATTGACACGCCCGGTCTGTCCGGGACGACCGGAACCGCCCGGTCTGTCCGAGACGACCGGAACATTGACACGCCCGGTCTGTCCGAGACGACCGGAACATTGACACGCCCGGTCTGTCCGAGACGACCGGAACATTGACACGCCCGGTCTGTCCGAGACGACCGGAACCGCCCGGTCTGTCCGAGACGACCGGAACATTGACACACCCGGTCTGTCCGGGACGACCGGAACCGCCCGGTCTGTCCGAGACGACCGGAACATTGACACGCCCGGTCTGTCCGAGACGACCGGAACATTGACACACCCGGTCTGTCCGAGACGACCGGAACCGCCCGGTCTGTCCGAGACGACCGGAACATTGACACGCCCGGTCTGTCCGAGACGACCGGAACATTGACACGCCCGGTCTGTCCGAGACGACCGGAACCACCCGGTCTGTCCGAGACGACCGGAACATTGACACGCCCGGTCTGTCCGAGACGACCGGAACATTGACACGCCCGGTCTGTCCGAGACGACCGGAACCGCCCGGTCTGTCCGAGACGACCGGAACCGCCCGGTCTGTCCGAGACGACAGGAACATTGACACGCCCGGTCTGTCCGAGACGACCGGAACATTGACACGCCCGGTCTGTCCGAGACGACCGGAACATTGACACGCCCGGTCTGTCCGAGACGACCGGAACATTGACACGCCCGGTCTGTCCGAGACGACCGGAACCGCCCGGTCTGTCCGAGACGACCGGAACATTGACACGCCCGGTCTGTCCGAGACGACCGGAACATTGACACGCCCGGTCTGTCCGAGACGACCGGAACATTGACACACCCGGTCTGTCCGAGACGACCGGAACATTGACACGCCCGGTCTGTCCGAGACGACCGGAACATTGACACGCCCGGTCTGTCCGAGACGACCGGAACATTGACACGCCCGGTCTGTCCGAGACGACAGGAACATTGACACGCCCGGTCTGTCCGAGACGACCGGAACCGCTCGGTCTGTCCGAGACGACCGGAACCGCCCGGTCTGTCCGAGACGACCGGAACGCCCAGTCTGTCCGAGACGATCGGAACGCCCGGTCTGTCCGAGAAGACCGGAACCGCCCGGTCTGTCCTAGACGACCGGAACCGCCCGGTCTGTCCGAGACGACGCCACGGCGGCTGGGGTGGTGCGTATAGTATGAAGAGTAGTACCTTTTTACTGATTAGTTTCCATGGGTTAGTTTATTACCTGTATTCATGTGAACATTACTATCAATGGGCTACGCTTGTGCTTGCCTTGTCGACGGTCTGACCTCCCCTCTCGGCAGGGTACTCCCAGTCCAGGTCCAGGCCGTCAAAGTTGTACTTCTTCAGGAAGTCCACGACGCTCGCGATGAAGGTTTGACGAAACGCTGCGTCAGCTGCCATCTAGCGGTGAAGAATACATCAATCAAATTATTCAATCATATCAATCAAATCATTCAATCAAATATCAATCAAAGCATTCAGCAGTGATGACATTTATGTTATGAACTTATAACAAAGCTTACTTATAACCATCTATAACAAAGCAAAGCAGCTCGCTGCATACATTAACTATGCTTTATTTCTCAATCCGCAACGATAATAATACATAGTTGATAGCATAACTATAACTATGTGATGCGCGGCACCGGACACCGTGGTCTTACCTGGCCACTACAGTGTTGTAATGACAGAAATAAACGTCGACTGTTTAACGAACGAATGCTGAAAGCCACTCACCTTCTTCCAAAAGTCATCCAGTTTGCAAAACATGCACTTACTCTTTTCTTTGGAACACATCTGAGGACATTTATAAGGACTGGATTATATTCCACTTTTAAAGTAGGTAACCATACGTACTTCAGAATACTTTGTAGATCCCTCGTTCCACCCTCCGATACCCAGTAAGGTTTTCAGGTCCGGATTTTTTTGCTTCAGATTTGTGAACCTGATGTAACCACCTGCGAGACAGATAACACACACATAACGTTCGTGTCACACACGTCTACAGTA
Source organism: Chirona hameri (assembly GCA_036785665.1). Taxonomy (NCBI): domain Eukaryota; kingdom Metazoa; phylum Arthropoda; class Thecostraca; order Balanomorpha; family Balanidae; genus Chirona; species Chirona hameri. The sequence continues at coordinate 20,235 of JAXIVJ010003742.1, forward strand.
TGTACAAACACATAACGTTCGTGTCACACACGTCTACAGTATGTACAAACACATAACGTTCGTGTCACACACGTCTACAGTATGTACAAACACATAACGTTCGTGTCACACACGTCTACAGTATGTACTCTCTTCAAAGTATCTGGGCATGGGTTGCGGCGATCTGGGGAACTACCCAAACAGGTTTGAAAGCCCCAGTGTATTCGCGGCCTGACAGCTCACCGACCGGTCAAAGGTCGTGTCACCCTCCCTTCTCTCCCCGACCCACCCCGGCGCCCGCCTTGGCACTGCTCTGTCGTGTTTCGGGCCACAGCGCGAGATTGTGAGTTAGAGCCGCAACTTTTGAGCTCCTAGCCCACAAGGTAATATTTAGAATCCTTCAGCTGTTTCCAGGTAGTAAAATGAGAGATGCAGTTGTTCTTTTTGAACTTGTAATAATAATTTGACCAATCACTAAATCAAAGAAAACTATGACCAGGCGCGGATTCGGACCCTCCCCCTGGAGACCGACAAATTTAAGCTTACAAAATTACAAAATAACGCTAACAAAATTCATGTCGAGTGCTTCGTAATCACTTCATCCATCAATACGACCTCTCCATTTGATCTATTGACAAAATATGCTGCGTTCACACATTTTTACCGGCCAAAAACACCGCGCTCATTAACATGTCCCCTCCTGGGAATATTTCTGGATCCGCGCCTGTCGGCTATTATAAATTTATATTTATAATAGCTATTATATTATATTTATACGATATATTATATATTATAATATTATATATATATATATATATATATATATATATATATATATATATATATATATATATATATATATATATATATATATATATATATATATATATATATATATATATATATTAGAAAATACTCAGAATAACGTTGGAAACAATTAAAACATTATATTAAAATGTAAATATACGATAATGTGACGCGACTTTGTTATCACTACGATTCTCAGTAAGCAAATATTTTGACATTAAGTAATCTGACACTCTTGCTAGAAACACAGATTTGCTAGAAACATAGAAACACAGAAACATAGACTATATTTATACCATAATATTTATAATATTTATGATAGTTATATTGGTTTTAATTATTTTGGTGTCGCCTTTAGTATAATGCTTGCGAAGCAGCGTATACTTTAAGCTTACTGTTCTATGGGAATGGAAGGTTCGTTATGTGGCAGGTCGGCTTTGAAAGGTTGATGGAATCACTTACCAAAGGTAAACATAGCTTCCAGCTAAACTATAGCTGTATCTAAATCACTAATGTTCTAGCCGTACGTCTGGCTGTGTATCTGTCTGTGTGTCTGTGTCTGTGTCCTCATTTCTTTAGCCACACGCACAGCACAGACGGCAGCACCGATGACGGTGAAATTTGCACACACGACAGCTTCAAGCTTTGTGACGATCCACGGTAAAAAATCAAGTCGCTCCGATGCCTGTATCGGTCACAGCACACACCAGAATTTAACATTAGCCCTGTTGGAGCGGGGGGCAAACACCTGGCTGCCCCCCCCCTCAACTAAAAAATTTGTGGCGACGCTCTTGCTAGAGTGAATCGCTCGTGTGAAAGGATACACTAATTACTCGGTGACATCCGTCCGTCATCAATGTTAACATGAATAAATAGGCAACCAGCGGAGGGATCAACATTTGCTGTTATTGTTAACGTATGTAGTAAGTGTTGTTCTGTTTAGTTTAGACTGGCACGTAATAAGTGTTACTGACACTACTCATAATGCGGTGCTGTAACTTGATGCTTGATAACGAACTAGGGGAACATCTCACAGCTGAGGAACTGATACCAATAGCAAACCTTCCCAGGCGGTCATTGCGTTGTCGCAAGGATTACATAATAACAATCACAATACGCTCTATCTCAAGCACCGCTTGGATTTGATTGCATAGCTGAGTACTCTTGAACCACTTGATGACTTTTGCTAGACTCCTATCTCCCGGATGTCCATTTGTATTGTCTGTTTTCCGCGGCACTCTTATCCCTGTGGTATCAGCTATGCCAGCTGAGGACGGATTCGGATAAGCCTCTGAGAATACCTCTGCAGCTCTCCTCCAGGTGCGATTCCGCACCAGTTGCTCAAAGATCAATAGGCAATGTGAGAACGTCTGCAAACAATTGCCCTGTTGAATCACTCACCCTTCCCGTAGTCGTCGTACAGGTCATTCCAGGGATCGAGCGCCACGATCTCGTTCGTGGTTTCATCCAGCCCGGCGAACCCGTAGATTGCGTGTGTGCAGAGCATCGGATCGAAGTCCTCCACGTCGAACCTTCCGTCCCCGGGCCGGTACACGGCCCAGGTACCGTAATAACAGGTGGCGAGGTAGTTCGAACTGGCGCTGACATCTACCGGGCACCGGGGAAGCACAGTCATTACAGACATGCTCCATGTATCCTAACACGGACATCAGATGTGAGGCATAGGATCACTACCAGATCAACTGACGACAACTACCGGACACCGGGGAAGCACAGTCATTACAGATATGCTCCATGTATCCTGACACGGACATCAGATGTGAGGCATAGGATCACTACCAGATCAACTGACGACAACTACCGGACACCAGGGAAGCACAGTCATTGCAGATATTGCAGACATGCTCCATGTATCCTGACACGGACATCAGATGTGAGGCATAGGATCACTACCAGATCAACTGACGACATCTACCGGGCACCGGGGAAGCACAGTCATTGCAGACATGCTCCATGTATCCTAACACGGACATCAGATGTGAGGCATAGGATCACTAACAGATCAACTGACGACAACTTGCCAGTGACGTCACGAACACTGTGTGTGTTGGGGGGGGGGGGGGGGGGGGAGTAAAACTTAGATCTCGTCTTGAGAGAAACCAAACCCCCGAGGCGAGAATTATTTGCAGGCCCCCTGTCCTCCCCCCCCCCACCCCCACTGTTCCTACGCATATATATGCAACTTGCAGCCAACAAAAAAGCATCTCTTGAATTTAACTCGTCAGGTATTTCCTACAGCTAGAGGTATTGGAAGTTTTTTTCCCTCGTATCTCCAGATCTATCGAACTGATTTCAAAATTGAAAACATTACACACCTCTGGAAAATTCAGAAAACATTGTCTTGCTGGCTTAAATGAAATATAACACCTTTAACATTCGTTTTTAACTGAGATAGCCATATTGTCGGGCGTACTGGGAAATCTCCAAATCTGACACTTTGCCTTCCAAAACTACATAGTTGCTGAGTTTCGACGCAAAAACCGTTGGGTATATTGGGTTTTATTTTAAATGGACAAATCTCGTGACGTTTCGCATACGTCATCACTACTCCACTGTGGTTTCTACCGTACTTCGTTTTCGATATTTGAACCGACAGCCACCGAAACATATCATGTGTTTGGCAACAGAATTGCAAGGGAGGCCCATTTCTCGGCTGGCGTAGCCATTGGTTAAAAATCCGTTTCACGAAGCTGATTCGTTTAGATTGCGCTATCGCCGCTGTGTGGTCCAAGGCAAACACGAAAAATCTGAAACATCATGTGACTTCAGGTTTTAAGTAAATAATGTGGTTAATTTTGAACTGATTTCAAATTGAACATTCCCAAAAGATGCTTCGTGAAGAAAAAAAAAAATTTGTTTATGGGTGGCTGGTCGCGGTTCGTACCCGTAGCTGTAATGTTCGCTGCAATGGAATCACATCCAGTATTGATTGATACATATAATACACGTGACTTCAGGTTTTGGGTAAATAACTTGGCTAATTTTGAACTGATTTCCAATTGAAAATTATCTCAAGATGCGTCGTGAAAAGGTGCACTTTTTATGGATGACTAATCGCAGTACTTGCAATATATCGATTACATTTTGACAATGTTTGTTTTTGCTTGACGTTACCTTGCGTAAAGTTGATGATGACCTATACATATTATTGTCCACGACTTTGTCAATTTTCATTGAATTTTCAACTAAAAATCATGCCGACACTCTTCTTGAAAAGGCGCATCTTTTGATGGGTGGTTCGTACCGGTAGCTGCAATGTTCGCTGCAGTAGAAGCACATCCACACATTTATGTACACACGATAAACACATTTATGGGTATAGCACATTTATTTATGCACACGCACATTTATGGGTATGTGACGTCAGGTTCACGCAACGCCACTCCAACTTCACTCATGCAACGCCATAGTGCAAACATTCACATTTCACACATGTACAAATATGAATATTTTTGTCTTCAAATTATCACAAATTGCACAGCGAACGAGGTTGTTATTTGTTGTTAGTGTTGTTTACATATTCTGATTCAAAGATATACTTTTGCCGGTATGACGTCACAACTCAATTTGGTGACGCAAGATTCTTGTGACGTCACATGTAACAATATTAATATTTCGAAAATTATGACGAATTGGTATTTTTTTCACAAAAACGAATGCCACAACTGTAATCAGGACATAATTTTACATCATTCCACGTACTTTTCCCAAGGTGTTATATTCCCTTTAAAGGGAATAGTTCACCTTTAACATGGGGTTTTTAACTGAGATAGCAGTTTTTAAGGCCAGATCGAAAAACGGGTTGTGGTGAAATAATTACCTCGCTACGCTAAGTAATTTCGACACAGGACTAGTGGGCCCCTTTTAGAAGAAGAAGTTTAATTTCCCCGAAACATGTTTCGGGTCCTCACACCGGCTGTTTACGTTACAAACAGCCTGCGGTATATATGCCTAAAGTCCGTCGTTATTGTGTGCAATAGTTTCCATATCCAAGCTATCATATGCATGATGTCATAATTGTCATGAAGTTTTGTATGGCCATGAAAGAGAAAAGAGAAACATGTCCATTTTTCGACAGGTATCCATCTATTGTCCAAACAAATGCCATATTCGTTTTTCAGCTCGAAATACCCCGTATAGCCAAATTCCAAGACAACTTTCAAGGTGACCTATTCCCTTTAAGGGTCGTTGATAACGCCATATGCTAAGTCAAAGGGAAACTAATTGTCCACTGCCACGTTGTTTCCGGCTGACCTATCGTGACCTAATGACATTCCTTTGGCTACGTGTGCCTATAACTCAGTCAGCAGAGCGCTGGGCTTCAGACTAGATCCCAGTGTGGCAAACCGGGTTCGAGTTGCTACGGCGCTCGCTATTTGGCCCTGGGTGTGGTGGCCTACGGCCGGTGGCAGCGGTCGCCTTCAAGATCAAATGACGTCAGAGGGTGTGTCTATTGGCGGATCCAGAACGGTGGTTTGGGGGGCAAATTCCAAAAATTCTCACACAATTCTGAAAACTCATCGGATTTCGCTTGCTTATGCATTGATAGCTGATTTAAAACAAACTTTCCTTTGTAAAAGTTGCTTAGATTTTCTTCTATATCAGGAAATGTGTCAATTTTGCGCTGATTTCAGACGGTTGGGGGGGGGGGGCATGGCCGCTTTGCCCCCCCCCCCCCCTTAGATTCGCCAGTGGGTGCGTCATACAGTGTCCATTGTCCAGGTATCTTTGGGCACGTACAACGTCGCTTCTTAATTCTGTCGGTTGCCAGGAATTGCGCCATCGGAAGGTGGAGTTATTGCCTTTGCATCAGCTCTGCTTAGCGCGAGACGTGACTTCATATGCCATCCATTCAAGACTCTGACTACATTTTTAATTAAAAGAAACGCGCACTATAATATGAGAGAGGGCATTGGAATTGTCATGGCGAACCACTCAGTTGTTTACGAAATATTGCGAAATGGCGTGTATTTTACCCAAGTAGGGGTCCAATAGGTAGGGGTTAAATAGGTAGAGTGGTGATTATCTTACCATTAGCAACGATGCCCATCGTAACAGCCGCCAGGGCTGTCACCAGCATAGCTCTCATCTTGCTGAACCTGCAAAGAACGAAATAGGGCTATCGGAGGTGTGGTGTTACCACCGCATGACATTTGTATTCACCTTGTTCTCGCTCATTCCAAGACACATAATGTACTAGTTCTTTTATTTATTTGTCCGGAACTACCCAATCGTAATTAAGAAAGCACGCACTCGAGAAACGATATAATTTTAGCTGACTTCGCAAGTACGGTGCGCAAGTATTCTGGCGACCAGCAGGCATCTGCTTCCAAAAACAAACATCGCCAAGTATAAAATACAACTCATTAAAACCAATCACTCTTGGATACAGTTAAAACTTGCGATCGACAAACGTTCTGTTTGTCCGGGTGACATGAGGCGGTGACCTCCACCTTACCTGTCACTGACAACGCGCGTCACTTCGTGCCAGAGAGGTATCGGTGTTTATCAGAGAGTCGGCAGCACGGATCTGTGTCAGAGAGGCCGTCAGTGCGTGCCGGGGACGGGAGCTAGTCTGAGCGCGGCTCTGTACATTTCCGCGCCCACCGTGCGGCGGTGGCCGCTGATATCAGCCTGTTATCAGCTCTGAGGGGGGCTGTCCTCCTCCCATCTGGGATCCTCGTGGTACCGAGGGAGGCTGCCACAAGGTCCTGACCCAGCGGTGACGAATTCCGCGTGATATATCGGCTGACGTCATTCGCGGTTCTCTCTCCGGTCATGGACCTTCGTACTGATCTGTCGCCATGGATATCGGCTTCAAATTTGAGCGAATTCCAGAGATAATTTCTGATTGAAATTAGTCAGAATATAATGCAATTTATGGGATTGGTTCCAGCTATTAATTATACTTAATATATACATTTGGCATTACATTTGTATAAAACTACCATATAAAGACATAAAAGACATAAAGACATAAAAGAAAAGTGCAACAAAGAGCCTCTTGGGCCCATCCGAGGTTGCACCCCACCCCCCCCCCCCCCCCCCTCCACCAGTCTCGCCCCTTCAAATCACCTTACTCTACCTGCATAAAAGAAGGCTAATCCCACGAGTATTTATGAACTAATCCCTTCTCTGTAAAGTATTTATCTAATCTAATTTTGAAGGAAGCAAGTGTCACTGCATCAGCGACATCCCCTGGTAGCATATTCCAATGTCCTACAACCCTTCTACTGAAAAATGACTGTCGTAGCCTAGTCCTACTTTGTTTCATAATGAGTTTATGCTGATGACCTCTACCTCGATTTTCCCTATTGAACTCAAACATACCCTTTAAATATCCAGAATGCTGACTATTTACAAACTTGAAGACTTCAATTAGATCTCCTCTTAGCCTTCTATATCTAAGTGAAAACATACCCAATTTCTTTAATCTATCTTCATAAGGTAAACTACCAAGACAATTAACCATTTTTGTTGCCCTTTTTTGAACTCTTTCTAACAACCAGCAATCTTTCTCATATGTTGGAGACCAGGCTTGTACACAATACTCCAAATGTGGTCTAACGTATGCACAATACAGTTTTGTTATTACCTTTTCACTCTTGTAGGAAACATTTCTGTTAATGGCCCCTAGCATTCTAAGTGCCTTTTTCCTAGCTTCTACAACCTGGTCTGACGCTGATAGTCTATTGTTTACCACGACACCTAAATCTCTTTCCTTTTCAATCTGCTCCATTTTCTGCCCACCCATTTCATACCTATGTTTACTGCTAACCCGTCCAGCGTGCATAATCTTACATTTACTCAAATTGAATTTCATCTGCCATGCTTCAGACCACTCAACTAGCTTGCCCAGATCTGATTGAAAAACATCCTGATCATGTTTTCCTCTAATAATCCTGACAACTTTTAGATCGTCTGCAAATTTCAAGACTTCGCTGTCTATACTGTTCTCAATTGCATTCACAAATATTATAAAAAGCAATGGGCCCAGGACTGAGCCCTGTGGAACCCCACTGAGAACCTCCTTCCATTGTGATTGGTACCCATTCAATATAACCCTTTGCTGGCGTCCTGAAAGCCACGTTTCTATCCAATCCAGAATCTTGCCCCTGATCCCATGAATTTTAAGTTGCAACCCCAGTCTTGTATGGGGGACTTTGTCAAATGCTTTACTGAAATCAAGAAAAGCTACATCTAGCTGTTTACCCTGATCAAAGCTATCTGTTGCAACATCCAAAAACTCCAGAAGATTAGTTAAACAAGAACGGCCCTTCCTAAAGCCATGCTGTGTATCCTTGATGAGTTCATTTTGCTCCAAGAATTCAACAATCTTATCTTTGATGATTGATTCAAGCACCTTGCAGACTAATGAGGTCAGACTAACCGGTCTATAGTTTTCCTCTTTACTTCTATCTCCCTTTTTATGAATAGGAACAACATTTGCTCTTTTCCAATCAAGTGGAATTTTACTATCTGCGAGTGATTTAGAAAATATTATGGCTAATGGAACCGACAACTCCCTTTCAGATTCTCTTAAAAGTCTAGCATGGATTTCATCAGGTCCTTCTGCCTTGTTAGGCCTTACTTTCTTTAGATATTCTAGAACAAGTTCACTACTTATGCCACCTAGCTCTCCTATAGTCTCCTCTGTCTCTAGCTCAGGCTGAAGTGCTACAATACTACTCTGGTCCTCGATAGTAAAGACAGATTGAAACTGATCATTAAGCACTTCAACCATTTCACTGTCCTTGCTAACTAACACATCATCTACCTTAAATGGACCTATATTTTTGGAAACTGTACTGAAATTATAAAAACTGAAGAACTTCTTACTATCTGCATTACAATGTCTAGCTAAATCAAGTTCCTTTGCCCTTTTAGCTGCTCTGACCTTTTTCTTAACTGAATTTCTTGCATTCTGGTAGGCCTTCTGATTTATATCTAGTGAAGATCCCTTCAAAATGCCAAATGCACTTCTTTTAGCTTGTATAGCACTCCTTACTTCTGGGGTAAGCCAAACTGGTTTGCCCTTGGTTCTGTTACGTTTGTGCCTGAGGGGTATATGCCGATTCTGAATTTGGTTTAATCTAGCTTTGAAAACATTCCAGGCCTCACATGCATCTAAACCTGCCAACTCAACGTTCCATTTTATCTGTGCGAGGTCATTTCTAATACCATCAAAATCAGCCCGGCTGAAGTTTGGAACCATAATAAGGTTATCTTTGGGCCTCATTTCTGATGAGATATTGAATTTAACCATATTGTGATCACTGGTTCCTAGACCTGCACAAATACTTATGTCACTAACTAGATCACTGTTGTCTGAGAATACAAGGTCTAGAATGGAGCAATGTCTGGTTGGCTCTGTTACAAACTGATGCATGAAAAGCTCCTCTTCAAAGATTTGCCTATATGTACAACTCATTTGTTTCCTCTGCTATACTTTCGTATCCTCTTAAGTTAAAATCTCCCATAATAAGACACTGAGCCCGAAAGCTCCTACGTATTTCCTCACAAATATCTTGGTCTGTTTCAGCTTGGGAGATCCTTGGAAGATTCCCTGGTCTGTAAAATGCACCTATCCTCAACCTTCCTCTGTTTCCTGTACCAATTTTAATGTCAAGCCAGATTGATTCTACTTCTTTTACTTTACTAGAATCATCAACTCTAGTAGTGCAGTACAAGCTATTTACATATACAAACACTCCGCCCCCCTGCCGTGATTCTCTGCAGTATGAGAACATGTTATACCCTTGTAACTCGAAGTCCTGTAGCCTATCCCTATTATACCCCTCACTAACCCATGTCTCGGTTACACAAATGATATCAGGCTTTTCAAGGGCAACATAACACTCAAACTCATCAAATTTAGACCTAATACTTTGGGCATTCAGCAACACACATGTGATCTTATACTTTGAGCTGACTCTACTAATTCTGAGGGAATTATGATCTACTGTCCTATTCTGACATGAACTTCTACCAATGCTTACTTCCTGATGCCCTAGTACTAGCGTCCCCGAACCCCCCCCCCCCTTCCTACCTAGTTTCCCTGAATGACACTTCTGTAGGCATCTCCCAAAGCCCTTGCCCCCTCATCCGATAAGTGAAGCCCATCCTTCATATAGTACCTACGCCACTCATATAACTGATCCCATAAGTCTACATAACTAAGCCCCATAGCTGAACATAAGTTCTGAACTGAGCTGTTCACAGACAGAGCTCTCGAGTACCACTCCTCACTGGCTCCACAGCGAGGGAGGATGCCAGTCACAATGACTGGTTTCCTGGACTCCTTCAACCTCTGCAGCAGGCTCCGGTACTCCGCTACTATTCTCACACTCTGCCTAGGTCCTATGTCGTTCGACCTGGGAGAAATGTCAGCTAAAAAATATGACGAACCGAATTGAAAACACCTGCTACAAGTACCGCACACTCTTGGGAGAAAAGAAGTCCGTTCTGAAAACTAAACGGCTTCTCTCTAACATTTTACTTTCATATCCCGGAAAGGGATATGAAAGTAAAATGTTAGCATAAACCTGTCACCGCAGAAATGAACTTGAAGTGTCGTGGACTTTGTACAAGCGGCAGTGTGGGTGTCAAGATTACGTGCCATCTGCGAATTTCACACGCACACGCCCACACAGTAGTGCGCCGAAAATCAGCTTCGAAAAAAAACGGAACTCCGGCAAGTCTGAGAAGCCGTTTAGTTTTCAGAACGGACTTCTTTTCTCCCAAGAGTGTGCGGTACTTGAAGCAGGTGTTTTCAATTCGGTTCGTCATATTTTTTTTAGCTGACATTTCTCCCAGGGAAAAGAGGGAAAGGGAAGGGGAGGGGAGAAAAGTGACCAACGTACCTTTGTTTGTATCTTTGCATCCGTAAAGAGATCCTGAGTAGTAAGCCGGCAGTCGTAAATGTCCGCTGAGACGAATATACAGTCTGATTGGCATTTTTATTTTTGGTATATGATATGACCAAAGACAATGGCAGATCTAACAAACAGCTCTGTTAAGGCTCAAACAAAGGTTTGCAGTACAGGAAGGCCCTTAACTAGCTCATTGATCAACAGCAACAGCGAACAGGTCCTAACCAAGATGATCGGCTTCACTGCTCTGTCCAACTTTACGAGACTCACCGAATTGTGTGAAGCTGCTCTACGGCCGCAAGCATCTCCAATCTGCGAGAACAGACGACTGGGGCGGCGAATGGCACAAATCGACCGTTTACTACCGTCTAATGCATGTAATTTCGCCGGCAAATGGGCCTCGCCAAACATCTTTATGGAAGTCGTTTTTCGCGGTGGCGGCGGTGTTCGTTAGCGCGCAGTGCTAATTACATGTGCGGACGCGCGGCCGCTGCAGCGCGGCGGCGCGGGAGCAGACGCCGCCGGCCGGAGAACACTCATCTGCGCTGCCGGCGGACACAGGGGCAGACTGCACATGTCAGCCAGGCCGTATGAGGGCAAATTATGACCTCGATGGTAGCCGGGCCCCACCAGTGCACGGTTAGGTCGGTGTAGTGCGATAGAAGCGAAGCGGTTTGCTGGACGAAACCGTATTATATGATGTTGGAATAATCACATATTCGGGTAAGTTGGACATCAAGACATGTTTGCTCATAGCCTTGTAGATATGGGAGTGGCTGCTGATGCAAAAGAATAATAAGAGAATCGCTAACTGCTAACAGTAGAGAACATAGCCAGCCTACCTACACCCAGCGTCATGTAGCCTCGTTTCCGCCTTAATCTCGCCAACACTAAACAGCCTTCCAAGTGACTGCTGTAATGCTGCCCTTCTTTGCAATGGGCTGTTGCTTGGCAGTTTCACTCTCTTTAAGCATAAGTTGCAGCCGTGGTAGTTCACACATGAGCCATTTTCAAAAGGCCAGGGTGGTGCTTTATACAAAAAAGTCATGCCTTGTATAATATTTTCCGTCGGAAATCGTGTTTTCCCGAAATGACAGTCGCCGCTGCTGCGACTTCTGGTGCCGTCTGCCGGTGAGTATGCGTTTTATTCGTCGATGGTACATCAAATGGCAGCCGCGCCTTCGACGTCTCCAGCGCAGGGAATGCAGCGAACGCAGCGATGCAGACAGGATGCAGTGAATGTATCGAGTTTGGTTGCGGTATTCGGCATGGTAATATGTTCAAAAATTCGCGGAGCGATTTGTCACTTGTATTCTCGCCATGAGTTTATTCGCCATTCTCGTGCCATTACGCCATTCTCGCACTTCCAATAAACAGCTGGCGGCAGCCGAACAAACGTAACTCGTCGTCACTATCGCGACCCTGACATTCCATTTCGTCACATACCAGGGATACCTATTTCATGGCGCCCACGGATCTGATAGAAGTGTTTGACAAATCGTTAAGGGTTGATTTTAGATTGAGCTGTGGCTGCTCTCGACTGACTAGTCAGAGGGCGGCCCGCTGCCGACATCGAACGTCAATTAGAAGGCGGAACCGGGCCAGATAGCCAGATAGCTCTGTCTGTCTCTCCGTCTCTGTCTCTCCGTCTCCGTCTCTGTCTCTCCGTCTCCGTCTCCGTCTCTGTCTCTCCATGTATGTATGTATGTATGTATGTATGTATGTATGTATGTATTGACAGTAAAAACACTCTCCGATGCATAAAACGGCTATTCTGAGTGTCGCGTCATGGTTAAAAGGTAGAGACATGTTAAAACCGACACTCAGCAACATGCATACTAGAAACTAAAATACACTTCATGATCATACACACACTCACACAGCGACCGACATAAACATACACGACACCCATCATACACCATGTAAAAGATCACCGAGCTGACGTTTAAAAGAAGCTAAAGACGCCTCGCGCAGGTCCGGCGGCAACGCGCTGTAGCGCTGCGCTACACTATAAAAAGCGTCTCTTGCCGGCTTCGGTTCTCACGCGCGGGAGGGCCAAATCAGCGTCCTGGCGTGTGCTTCTAGCTCGAAACTCAGAGTTTGTCGAAAGCCGGGAAGCGAGAGCCTGTGGTTCCCCGGTGGTGCGAATTTTGTGAAGAAGATTGAGGGATTGGAGTTCGTACAGCTGCCGGGCGGTGAGCCAGCCCAGTTCATCTCGCACGTCCGATATGTGATCAAATTTACGCCGGCCAGAGACAAAATTATGTATCAAAATTAGTCAATACTAAGCAAGCCAAAATTGAGGATCTTTTGGAGGCGCTGCATGTTTTTCTCTGAGCCGTTGCCGAACACCGTCAAACAGTATCGGACGTGCGAGATGACAAGGGCGTCGACTATGACAGGAAGAAGTGACGAAGGGATCTGATGACGCACGTGGGTCAGGCCGATCAGGATACCGTTACATGTTTTGACGAGGTCAGATACGTGTGAGTCCCACGAGAGGTGCTTGTCGAACAGTACGCCAAGATTCCTCACCGTGGGGCTCTCACGCACTATATCCTCACGGAACCGAATAGTGGTCGTGGTCATGCCACGACAATTTTGACGGGAACCACAAACAATGAGCTCTGTTTTCCCGGTATTTACTTTCAAACCATGGGAATGGAACCAGGTGTCGAGAGATGATAAAGCCTGTTCCATGGTAGCAATGAGCTGAGGGAGGGATTCTTTTTTGCCTGAGACCAGAATTTGGGTATCGTCAGCGTACTGCACCACGTGCGCCTCAGGGGCAAAGAGGGAAAAATCTGAAATATGAGTGGGCCGAGTGAGGATCCTTGGAAAACACCGATAGTATTTGGTAGGGATCGGGAAAGGTGGCGGTTCTCACGCCCGTCAGCTGTACAAACCGATTGAGTATGGCCAGTGAGATAAGAGGAAAACCAGGTAGGATCGATAGAATAGGTTTGAAGTATGGAAAGGAGCTTTGCGTGGTCGATCACGTCAAAGCATTTTGATAGGGCAAGTAGACAGAGGAGAGTGATGTCTTGGCGGTCGGTGGCGAAAGGATATGATCGGATACGGTAAGAAGCGCGGTTTCTGTGGAGTGATTTGAACGAAAATCGTGCTGGGATGAGGGAAAAAGGTGATTGTTGGCCATGTATGAGTACATTGTCGCTGAACAACTTTCTCTATAAGTTTTGGAAAGGCTGGGACGACTAGTCAGAGGGCTGCCCGCTGCCGACATCGAACGTCAATTAGAAGGCGGAACCGGGCCAGATAGCCAGATAGCTCTGTCTGTCTCTCCGTCTCTGTCTCTCCGTCTCCGTCTCTGTCTCTCCGTCTCCGTCTCTGTCTCCACCTCCGTCTGTCTCCGTCTGTCTCCGTCTGTCTCCGTCTGTCTCCGTCTGTCTCCGTCTGTCTCCGTCTGTCTCCGTCTGTCTCCGTCTGTCTCCGTCTGTCTCCATCTGTCTCCCCGTCCGTCTCCGTCTGACGCCCTTGTCAGTCATACGGGCCTCTCGATAGAGTCAGCGCCAGCCCTCCGGTCCTCCCGCCGTGCCGCTCACGGTGACGACAGATTGGTCATGGACCCGTGCCAAGCAGTTTTGGTAAAACACGACATTTTGTAGGGATGCCAGGCTGGCCTGTGATCTTCTCTTGCTTTCGTTCTAAGCTCAATGATGAAATGGGTACGAAAGTTAAGGAGTTTTTAGTGCCACCGGAAGGTCTCCTGTGCACTTATCGAGACGCAGCATACAATCGAAATTCAGCCGTGTGTATTTTCTTTTAATTTCTGGCTACAGACCTCAATCTCGTCATCTTTTGCTAGCTCTGAATTCACCACTTCATTGTCTTACTGCTGTTGATAAGTGGACGATAAAACCTGCTCCTTTTGTGGCATCTGCTCAGGTTCGCTTGTCGATTGGTGGCCAAACACGCTTCCTTAATGATTCCGGTCTCTCGGTCCGGCGGCGACGCGCCACATTTGGCGCCGGAACACCCACGTTGATAACATCGTCTGCACGCGGGAATCACAAACCGGTCTTCAGAACACGATGTCAGAGGGAAGTGGAATACGCGGCGGTGCGTTAATTAACCCGCGAGTTACTGGGGTATATTTCATAACGCGACTTACAGGGGGGGGGGGGGCTATTTTTTGCCCCCTCTGATCTCCGGAACTACTGGACCGAAGGTAAAAAATCAAACGGCATTCGATAGCCCTGGGAAATTTATCGAGGGAAACATAATATTGTTGACCTTGGGGTCACCGATGACGTCACAGGTCAGGTCAAGTACAAAATGTTTGACCGTGTCAAAAGGTCTCGATGGATGGAATTGTCGCGCAAAATTGCGATATTAAACGCATAAGCTGTCGATAAATCGGTATGATTCGTGTGTCTGACACTTCTAAGTACCTTTATAAGCTGTTCATTACCTTGGGTCAGGTCAAGGTCATCCGAGGTCACGAGGTCAAACTGCAGATTACGGTCATTAGGCGTTGTAACACATGTTTATGGGTTTGTTTTTCGTCTAGAACGCGAAAAATGACCTTAGAACATTGTTTGTTCCATATAAATAGAAGTAAAAAGCAAAAATGGAAATGCGTTTTTATGCATAGTAATGCTGTGAGAAGTGGTCGATTTTTGTCATTTAAAAGTAATTACTCAGTCAGTTTTGAAGAGATCAACTTTAAATTTGGTACACATATTCACCGTATACGTGTAGATCACATATATTCCGGTATTTGGATAATTCCGATTTTTTCTTGAAAATTTTGTTTAAAAAAAAAATGGATTTCTCAAAATTTTGAATTAAAAAAGCTCAAAAATCCGAGATAGCAGTTTGATAGCCCGGTCTATTGTCAGTAATTTGTTTTAAGACAATTGCGTTTATCTCAAACATCCTAACTCTGCCAGGGTTTTCCGCAAACCATTATTTTGCAACAAAAACCGAAGAACATGACGTCACTATGACGTCATTCCCGGTTGACCTATCATAGCCTCATATTTTTCCTTTTGCCAACATGTGTATAATGGATGTGAGAGAAGGTACTGCAAATTTGGTGACGATACCGGTGTTCGTTTAGCAGTTATCGCAAAATAACGGGAGAGGGGGGAGGCGGGCAAAAAATAGCCCCCCCCCCCCCCAGTAAGTCGCGGGTTAACGCATTGTGAAAGGAATACAAAATCACCTGGGTATTTGAGAAAGCAAGTGATTTCAGATGACCATTATTGGATGCCTATTGCTGACCATGCATAACCATTAACCCGCGAGTAACTGGGGTATATTGCATAACGCGACTTACTGGGGGGGGGGCTATTCCCCCCTCGGATCTCCGGAACTACTGGACCGAATGTAAACAATTAAACGGCATTCGATAGCCCTGGAAAATTTATCGAAGGAAACCTAATATTGTTGACCTCGGGGTCACCGATGACGTCACAGGTCAGGTCAAGTACAAAATGTTTGCCCGTGTCAAAAGGTCTCGATGGATGGAATTGTCGCGCAAAATTGCGATATTAAGCGCATAATCTGTCGATAAATCGGTATGATTCGTGTGTCTGACACTTCTAAGTACCTTTCTAAGCTGTTTATGACCTTGGGTCAGGTCAAGGTCATCTGAGGTCACGAGGTCAAACTGCAGATTACGGTCATTAGGCGTTGTAACACATGTTTATGGGTTTGTTTTTCGTCTAGAACCCGAAAAATGACCTTAGGACATTGTTTTTTCTATATAAATAGAAGTAAAAAGCAAGAACGGAAATGCGTTTTTTATGCATAGTAATGCTGTGAGAGGTGGTCGACTTTTGTCATTTAAAGGTCATAAGTCAGTCATTTTTGAAAATATCGACTTCAAATGTGATACACATATTCACTGCACACGTCTCGATCACATATATTCCGGTTTTTGGATAATTCTGATTTTATCTTGAAAATTGTGTAAAAACAAAAAAGAAATTGGATTTGTCCAAATTTTGAATACAAAACTCACAAATCCGAGATAGCAGTTTGATATCCCGGTCTATTGTGAGTAATTTTATTTAAGACAATTGAGTTTATCTCAAACATCGTACCTTTCACAACGTTTTCCGCAAACCATTATTTTGCAACAAAAACCGAAGAACATGACGTCACTCTGACGTCATTCCCAGTTGAGCTATCATAAGCTTATATTTGTACTTTTGCCAACATGTGTAGAATTGATGTGAGAGAAGGTACTGCAAGTTTCGTGATCATACCGGTGTTCGTTTAGGAGTTATTTCAAAATAACGGGAGGGGGGCAAAAAATAGCCCCCCCAGTAAGTCGCGGGTTAACCGATAACCATCTCATGGATGTCAGTGAAGCACTTAATAAAACCAGTCCAAAATGGCAATCATAATTTGACCTTCGTGTCTTCGAAATCACATGCTCACTGCTCGAAATAAAATGTATTAATCTGTGCATCACAACTTTCGGGCCGTGCATTTTATCATTTTGGACACCATTGGGTGGACACCACCTATTCATAATCAGTCAAATAGACGCTTGGACCTGAACGCAACTCTACAAACATTGTACGTGCCATTATTCCCGAACCATTCGTCGAGGGTTCGGGCATAATGGCACATCCTGCAAATGAAGACATATCTGCCAAGCAGCAGCTAAGCTCGCTCTGTCGTCAGCTGATGTCAGATGGCTGCAGCCGTCTCTGCAGCAGCCGTCACACGTCTGACGTCTAGCCGCACTAGACGTGTGACGGCGCAACACGTCTGCAGCGTCCGGTGCCCGCTATCAGTTTGCCAGCCTTGTTAAGCACGACGCCGCGACTCAAACTCCGGAAACAGATTAGTGAAACGGCTGCCATCTGCGCTAAATGGATACAAAATACGGCCCGCCTGATTTATCGTCCGTCATGCATCACCTTTATTACGGAAGTTTGTTGTCGGGGCCGGAATGAGCCGCGGCACGCGCCGCCGCCAGCCACGACAGCGCACAATATGGCGGCCGCGCAGGCCCGACTGCCGACAGCCGCTATTGTTATTTGTTTATGAAGTTCGTACATTTTAAAATGAGTGATTAGAGTCTTGCGTTCATGCAATATCTTGAAGGGGACAATATAAAACAGTAAAAAAAAACGAAAAATGCAACACTTCACTACAGGGTAATATGAATAATAGCCGTATATAGCCATAATAATATGAATAATAGGGTGGGTATTGCTTCTAGCATTAAAATCTAGAATATCTACCTAAGCTATTTTGCAAACCAGTGGTGTCCATATTAAAGTCTGGAGTTTGGATCAATTTGCGCAAACCATTTAGAAGATAAGGGCAGTCAGTGTATGTGCCTAAATGAAATCATGTGGGTAACATTCATGATGAATTTTCCAGTTCTGCCTCTGGAAAATCCAACCACCAGTCTATGCATTTAGGTCTTACGTAAGAGCGTCTGCAAGCGACCCACAGAAGGTAATTAAGGTGATTGAGCTTCTCTGAGTTCACCAGCAGGAGACACGGGTCGGAATGGGCCGTCGTAATTTGGTAAGCGGCATGGGGCCGGTCCGCCGAGGCTGAGTCCAGACAAATGTCTTGTCAGGACAATGAACGCTGAAGTTGACAGCGGCTCGGCAGCAGACCCAATGACATCGTGAGATTCCAGCAGCGAGAAAACCCTACTGCGAGATTCCAGCAGCGAGAAAACCGCACTGCGAGATTCCAGCAGCAAGAAAACCGTACTGCGAGATTCCAGCAGCGAGAAAACCCTACTGCGAGATTCCAGCAGCGATAAAACCCTACTGCGAGATTCCAGCAGCAAGAAAACTGTACTGCGAGATTCCAGCAGCGAGAAAACCCTACTGCGAGATTCCAGCAGCGAGAAAACCGCACTGCGAGATTCCAGCAGTAAGAAAACCGTACTGCGACATTCCAGCAGCGAGAAACCGTACTGCGAGATTCCAGCAGCGAGAAAACCGTACTGCGAGATTCCAGCAGCGATAAATATATACTGCGACATTCCAGCATCCAGGAACCCATGCACTGAACTGAGAAGATGAAAATATCTCCATCGTTATTGATCGCATAGGAAGCTTCATTGAAGTAATTTGTTGTCCGGTGTTCAACCGTTGTGTCCACTGTTGCACTCCACTCCGCATGCTTACCTATATCTTGTCATGCATGTGTTGGCCAAGAACAGCATCCGATATGAATCCCGCTTCAATGTGACGGTTTTCACAGTTTTAAACGGTGGCGCATGTCGATATTTGGAGGTATTGGAAGTAGGGGAGAGTGGGGCTAGACGGCCATGTGAGGTAAGACGGTCACCTCCTCTATACAGGAAACTGCAGGCGCTAAGAACTGGAAAACGGTGGCCTACGATTCCTCTCCCGGCCAGAACATATTAATGACAGGTTGGTGTGTTTGGGCTCCGTGGTTATTTAATAATTTCTTAAAATCTAAAAATACCATGGCGTAGGTTCAAATCCCGGGAGAGGCGACAATTTTCCGTAAACTTTCTGTTTTGTTCGGGAATTTGTTCCCTGACATTAAAGCTCTTGGAAATTAAACATAGTTCAAAATTAATGATACTGCAATATCTTATTCTCTTAATAATAGATTAAATAATTCGTATAA
The DNA here is from genome assembly GCA_036785665.1 of Chirona hameri. Classification (NCBI taxonomy): domain Eukaryota; kingdom Metazoa; phylum Arthropoda; class Thecostraca; order Balanomorpha; family Balanidae; genus Chirona; species Chirona hameri. Next base: position 39,521 of record JAXIVJ010003742.1, read on the forward strand.
ACGTTAATGGGGTAGTGTGGAAACTAATCCGCCAGATGTCTCTGCGCGCCGGTTACGTTCACCGGCGGCCGGCCCGCATTGCAGCACGTTGTGAGACGGCCGCCAGAAGGGTGGCTCTAAAAATATCTGTTTGCGAAAATGATACGGGATCACATCTTATGTGGTTCTCTAAAGTTTTGTTAGTTGAATGATACTATTTTTGATAATATAAACATATATTTAAGGGTAGCACGAAACCGACAAAGGTAACCGTGCGCGGCCGCCGTCAATAAGGGCGAACGACCCGTGCGGCCTCAGCTAACAATCGACCATATGCATACCATACATACAACATACATGTCGCATACTATCCATACATATCGCAAGACATCAGAGAACCACATGAGACGTGAGTCCGACCCGACGTGTCATCTTTCGAAGATTGATATTTTTAGAGCCACCTTATAACTACCAGTGTAGTTTAAGGCGATAAACATCGTGCAGTTCGTTAGTGCGCCGCGGTGGATACTGTACCTATACCTATCGGCCAAGTAGGTATTGTGACTGGTGAGTAGTGGAAAAGGTATTTGTGATTTTGGGCCGATCTTTCATGCAATAAATTAAACAATGTAAGCTGTTGCGAGCATTTGGGCGCATGATACGCAGCATTGGAGGTGCTGTTTTCCGGGAAAAAAAAATTGGTCTCCGAAAACTTACACGTCTGCCGGACGCGTTCGAAATTTAACCAGTTCCGATTCCTTTCCGAATTTTCGTTAGTGAAATAACGTTCATAATACGGCTGTTAAAGTACGGTTGAAATAACGTTTAAATTACTACGAGTCGTGTTTCAACTTTTGTCCGAAACAAACAGAGTCTGAAGATTGACCCTATTCCGAAGGCGTAGGCACTACGGGGCAGACGGCAGACGCATAAGAGGTCGCATACCGGCGTTTTGGGGGCAAATGGCTGTTGGGGCCGCCTATGGGCAGACGGCCGCCTGACATATGAAGCATGACCATTGACCCTATATAGGCACTGACTGGAGAGGAAAACAAAATGTATGTTTGGGCCTTTGCCACACCTGGAAAAAGATATGATGCCGCCCCTGCCCGATACAAGCCTTTATTGGCCACCCTGGATGAATGTTTGAAGAATTCCACCCTTATCACTGTAGAATGGATTTACATTTTAATGAGACCAGACTCTTTCCTGTTGTTATTGCATCCCGCAATAGCAAAAGTCTTTTCAGGTCCATCGTGCTCATTTTAGGGTAATCATCCATGATAGCTTCCTTCTATTGACCCCACTGGACATATTTGCTAAAAAAGGAACAAAAAATTACACATCCCGCCCCTCCACCACCCCTTGCAAACAGTGGTGGACCGCGCTAGCGTGCCTTGCGTGGGCGCCGGCCGGCCGCCGGGGTGAACGTAACCGGCTCGCGGAGACACCTAGCGGCGGGTTTGGAAACTAAGCTTTTCTACAGTACCCCATTGTTTATGAAGACGGTGCGCAGAAAAGGTATATTGCCCGCAAACAATTTTTTAAAGATTTTTGTAAACATGGAGGGCTTCGTAACTCTCCTTCACTAAAGATATACAAATATACAGTTTCTCGTCTCGAAAGTTGCGCATGCGTATACTGCATTGGCCATTTTGTTGACGCTACGAAACCCGAGTTAGACCCACATTGCCGGAATGTCTGCGGCATAAGGCGTCGCTGACCACTGTTGGTTAATCGTTGGAACGATGCCTTGACAGAGCGTTTAGCCGCGCACGAGGGCAGCCACAGGAAGGGGGGGGGGGGGGCACAATGGGCTGGCTCAGTGGCGGCGACGGCGACTGGCAATCGCCCGTTGTCACGAAGGCAGTTTTAGGTATGATTCATAGCTGCGACCCACGCCACGCCGACTGCGATCGAGCTTTCCGCACACCGAACTGGACTGGATTCGCCCAAACGAAAGTCACTCAAAACAGTAGGGGTCCCGTATTCATTGCTATTTCATGTGTGGTCAGACGCGTTCATGCGCTCTGAGGTTAGAAATAAACTTATTTTTCAGTAGCACATGGCGGCGAAAGCAACGTTTATGGATTTCTTTAATATGAACTGTATAGTATAGTACAATTTTCATGCACTGAATCGGACGATTAGAATAAACAATATACGAATACTCACCTTTCTTTTTTACTTGTAGAACATTCACCCTTTCGTAAAAACAAGCTGTCCGAAATTAACACAAAAATAAGGTTCACGCACGAAATTTGTAAGCTATCGTTACTCCAATATAAGAATAAGGTTCACGCACGAAATTTGTAAGCTTTCGTTACTCCAATATAAGAATAAGGTTCACACACGAAATTTGTAAGCTTTCGTTACTCCAATATAAGAATAAGGTTCACACACGAAATTTGTAAGCTTTCGTTACTCCACTATACTGGTTGGCTAGGAGAGCGGAGAAGAATACAACAAACATTATTAAGGACAATATCGGGTTTGTGGTGAAGGAATTGCCTCGCGACGCTAAGTAATTTCGACACACAGGACTAGTGGGACCCTTTCGACACACAGGACTAGTGGGACCCTTTCGACACACAGGACTAGTGGGACCCTTTTAGAAGACGCTGTGTCGGGTCCGCCAAACTTCACAATGGTTGCTTACGTTATAAGCAGCCAGCGTATATATGCCTCAAGTCCGTCATTATTTTGTGCAGTATCTTCCATATCCAAGCTACCATATGCATGACGTCATATATTGTCATGAAGTTTTTAAGGCCATGAAGGAAAAAATGAAACATGTCTCTTTCTCGACGGATATCCATCTATCGTTCAAACAAATGTCATGTTCGTTTTTACAGCTCAAAATGCCCCGTATAGCCAAATTTCAAGACTTTTTCACGGTGACCTATTCCCTTTCAAACATCAGACATCGGTTAAGTACAACCGAACAACGGCATTGGTTTTCTGACGTTCAGCATTGATTATGGATTCGTGGACGATTCCACCAAATCCATCACAAACTAGATCCGGTGCTAAGATATGAACACATGCAAAATAATGTCTCATCATGTGCACCTGGGAGAGTTACGATTCAAATCAACCGCACTGTGGAGGCTTAGTGGCGGATTTCAAATAACCGTACCCTGTCACCAATTAACGCAGTCTCTGACATACGGGGGCTGACGCTCCCCGCAAATTAACTTTACGATCCACACGCCGTCGTTTCGGCGAATTGCGCCGACGGCGATGAATCAGCGATGGGGATGGCGTCGCTGCCGACGGCGCTGCTACGCATTATATACCAATCTCAACAGCTAATCAGCGGCACCATTTCTCGACTTGTGAGCTGGTAGATCATGATGCTGGCGACAGCTAGCTAGAGAACCACTAGTCAGCCAGCCAGGCAGCTGACAGCACAGTCGAGAATCATGGCTAAACTGCCTGGCAGAGATTTTTGGAGCATCCCCACCCGCAAAACTGCATTGCTATAAATGTGACTTGGTCACTATGAAACCTAAACATTTTCCGTGGTAAGAATTGCGGCAAGAATTATTCACACGGGTATAACGTCTTTTGAAGGTTTTTAAATGCCTAAAAAATATGTATTAGGAAATCTTAGATATCGCCACCCTCACCACAATTCCGATACAAAAGATAAATGCCTCCCAGATGCATCTTAATTTCACGATAACTTGTAGGCCATTACAACAATCGCTATGAAAATAACGATGCCGTCTATTGCAAAATTTCTGCACATGCCAGCACAGGCACGTAACCAAGGGGGGGGGGGGGGGGAGCGGCGGAGGCGACCGCTCCCCCCCCCCCCCCCCCCTGGTGGTCAGAAGGGCCCTTTTCGGCGCGCTGCACGCGCCGAAAAGGGACGACGAGACCGCGCGAATCGCCGTACCATGTGCTCTTTACCACCCGAAGCGTGCTCTTTAGAGAGTTTAGAGCACTTCAGACGCCCTTTAGTGTCACCAGGGCCCTTTCTGAAAGACCCATGGACGTTCAAAAGAGCTCTGTGCATGTCAGAGAGGCCCCTGACCAGACCGAAAGGGCCCCTGAGCGGGTCAGAGGGCCCCCTGAACACGTCGAATGGGCCCCTAGCCAGTACAGAGGGGCCCTGGGCAGGTCGGAGGGCCCTCGGAGCATGTCGCAAGGCGACAAAGAAGCCAGCGCAGTCCCTTGCCAGGTCGGAAGAGTCCCTTAGAAGGCTGGATGGCCCCTGGAGAGACCAGATGGCCCCTGGCAAGTTCAAATGTACAGATCTATGGGGCCCCTGACCAGACCGAAAGGACCCCTGGGCGGGTAAGAAGTGCCCTTGAACATGCCGAATTGGCCCCTAGCCAGCACGGAGGGCACTTTGAGCATGTCGGCAGGGTGACAAAGCAGCCAGCGCAGTCCGACCAGAAGAGTCGCTGGGCAGATCGGAGGGGCTCCTGGGCAAGTCAGAGGGGCCCCTGGCTAGACCGAAAGGGGCCCTGGGCCGGTCGGAAGGGCTCTTGAAGATGCCAGATGAGTTCCTAGCCAGACTGGAGGGGCACCTGGGCAGGTCGGAGGTCCCCTGAGTATGTCGACAGGGCGACAAAGCAGCCAGTGCAGTCCCTGGCCAGGTCGGAAGGACCTCTGAACAGGCCGAATGGGCCCCTTGACACACAAGAGGGGCTTCTTGGAAGGTCAGAGAGGAGTCCCTGATCAGACCGGAAGGGCCCAAAGCACGTATAGATCCTAGATGAAGATTACATACAAAGAGGACTTACTCCACAATACAAATATTAAAATCGGAGCTTTCGGGTATATTGTAACACCCTTTCTTCAGGGTGTTACATTATACCCGGAAGCTCCGATTAAATTTTTTATTGTAGAGTTAGCCCTCTTTTTATTTAATATATATCACCCACTCAATCATGTCTTTTCGCGGATCTCAGATGAGTCCCTAAACAGGTCGAAGGGCGTTGAAAAGGTCGGAGGGGCCCCTAGACAAAGAGACCCTGAAGAGACCCTGGGCCTTTCAACAGTAAGAATGCAGTTGTCCAGGGAATAAAACAGAAATTTCGCGCCGTTCCGAGGCGCAATTTAACTACAGATTCAATTATCTGCGGGTTAGAACAACAAAAATCGGGCCGTTTATCGGCGCATTTATGTGTTATGTTGCTACATTCCCATATAATTGGGCAAAATAGTTCACTTTAGCACATTTTTACCGCACTTTTAAACGCACAATAGCATTTGTATAGGTCCGCACCATACGCAATGCGACGCATTGATGAGAATGCATATCCAGGGCATAAGACTAAAAATTTCGCGCCGCTCCGCGGCTCAATTTGTTTAAGAGTTCCAGGTCTTGTGCTTAAACAAATTATTCCAAGTTGTTATATCTGATTCCAAATTGGTGTCGCTGGTTCCAAAGTTGATAGGGCAGTTTGCTAACTTCTGCTCCTAAAAGTTGGTATGGCCCATGCCATGCATGTCATACTGCATTTTCCATCCTTGTAACGTGCCTTTTCATCCGTTTTGTTTGACCCTTTCAACGCTTAGGAAGGGGCCCTTTCAATGCTCGGGAAGGGAGCCCTTTCGAGGCGCCGCCCTCCCCTCCCCCTGGACGAAATCCTGGCTACGTGCCTGTGCCAGCAAATGCCAAATGACAAGGTCACTATAGTTCAGCCGGAAATTAGGTCATAGTGACGTCATAATACACAATTCTTAGTGGAGTGGTCTCTAGTGGAGTTCTTAGTGGGTTACATGAACAAAATAAACAAATCCAGTTTGGAAAAATAATGAAACTATAGACCAACGTCAAACCAATATAACAACATTCTCTCTTTCGAGTATTTGAGATAGTGCCGCCTTGAAATAACATTTTCTGAGTTGTTTATTCAAAATTCACCCTAGAAGTAAAAGGTAAGCATTGCACAGGTAAGCAAACATGACAAATATTGATAATTCATTCTAAAATACTTTGTTCTATCTGAGTCAAAAATGACTTTGATGCAAACATGGTCAGTGTTTGGAAGGTTGAAGTTTCGATCAACAGCATTGTATCGTGAAATGCAATAGTGGGCAGATTGTTTTGTTGTTAGGACTATGTGACCAGTCCCCCGTAAGTTCACTGGTCTTGATGACAAAATGATTTATGGATAATAAGATGTCTGGAAAGGCCATCGATTCGCAACCGTCGAAAATGACAACGATTTCGATGAAGTCATGAGGTTCATATCGTCAGCAAGCGACGTAATGCATTTTAGTTGACAACAATTCCCGATGATCAATGTCAGATAAAACTTAGTTCCTGAATTGGCTGTGTACTTATCGCGTTGTTTTCCATCGATCAACATCATAAAAGTTATCTGTCAGCATCTAAAATGAGCTCTAATTGACTGGACACATATTACAATTCCTTTCTCGATTAACTGTGCATGTGCAGCATTTCATCACCACTTTGCCGGTCTCATGTCTCAAAACTGGTGCCTTTTCCGCGTCTCGGGTCGGCTAACAGGACACCCAATCTCCGATATGTAGTGCATACATACATACGGCTGCGGTGGAAGCCCGACCACCACGCTTACTCATCCCACGCTGGCCAGCCGACGACAACCGCACATGCAGGGGCCTGTCAGTCTGAGCTCAGCATAGTGAGCCAGACACATCAGCCGGAGCTCAGCACAGTGAGCCAGACACACCAGTCTGAGCTCACCACAGTGAGCCAGACACACCAGCCGGAGCTCAGCACAGTGAGCCAGACACATCAGTCTGAGCTCAGCATAGTGAGCCAGACACATCAGTCTGAGCTCACCACAGTGAGCCAGACACACCAGTCGGAGCTCAGCACAGTGAGCCAGACACATCAGTCTGAGCTCAGCATAGTGAGCCAGACACATCAGTCTGAGCTCACCACAGTGAGCCAGACACATCAGTCTGAGCTCAGCATAGTGAGCCGGGCACATCAGTCTGAGCTCAGCAGAGTGAGCCAGACACACCAGTCTGAGCTCACCACAGTGAGCCAGACACACCAGTCGGAGCCCACCACAGTGAGCCAGACACATCAGTCTGAGCTCAGCACAGTGAGCCAGACACACCAGTCTGAGCTCAGCACAGTGAGCCAGACACACCAGTCTGAGCTCAGCACAGTGAGCCAGACACATCAGTCTGAGCTCAGCAGAGTGAGCCAGACACATCAGTCTGAGCTCACCACAGTGAGCCAGACACACCAGTCTGAGCGCACTACAGTGAGCCAGACACATCAGTCTGAGCTCAGCACAGTGAGCCAGACACACCAGTCTGAGCTCAGCACAGTGAGCCAGACACATCAGTCTGAGCTCACTACAGTGAGCCAGACACATCAGTCTGAGCTCAGCACAGTGAGCCAGATACATCAGTCTGAGCTCAACACAGTGAGCCAGACACATCAGTCTGAGCTCAGCACAGTGAGCCAGACACACCAGTCTGAGCTCAGCACAGTGAGCCAGACACATCAGTCTGAGCTCAGCACAGTGAGCCAGACACATCAGTCTGAGCTCAGCATAGTGAGCCAGACACACCAGCATGAGCGCACTACAGTGAGCCAGACACACCAGTCTGAGCTCAGCACAGTGAGCCCGACACATCAGTCTGAGCTCAGCACAGTGAGCCAGACACATCAGTCTGAGCTCAGCACAGTGAGCCAGACACATCAGTCTGAGCGCACTACAGTGAGCCAGACACACCAATCTGAGCTCAGCACAGTGAGCCAGACACACCAGTCTGAGCCCAGCACAATCAGCCGGGCACACCAGCCTGAGCCCTTGGACGGCACACTGCAGTATGCATCGTGTTCCCAAACGGAGGACGGCTGCCCTGGAAACCAGGCAGAGGTTCATCAGACGCGTAAAGTGTCACCGAAACACCGCTCAACGGCTGAATCGTTGCTGCTCAGTATTGAGCCATTTTCTTTCAAGAGAAAAGTTAGGTTAAAAGATGAAGAACTTCGTTAAACGCCTTGGCCGCAAAGCTCCCTAAATGCGAGATGAATATCAACTCGAACATATGAACATAAAATCGACCATATGTAGTATTATTTGTACTGAGAAGGGACAATCAGCAAATAGATATGTATTTCTCCTCTATTGAATATAATTTTGTAAACAAAAATTGCAAAATATGATTGCACGAATTTACTATGCCATTTATTCAGTGTGTTGGTTTGGAATGAGAAAGTGAGATTTCGCAACTGATTCGGTCAAACTGTCTAAACCAGCCACCTAAATCAATACCAATTGGAGGCCATGCCGTGTCCGATTAATTATATCACGCCGCACCTTCTGGACCGCCGGCGGAGCATGGCTGTTTTTCATTACCCTTATGAATACTCCGGCCACTCTTAATGAGTAAAATGAACCAGAAATCATGCGGGTAATGAATGAAAAACATAAAAGTGACGGCCAGTAAAAAGCCGGATACTCAGTGAGACCAGCAGAGCTTCGGTAGAGCAGAGTAGCAGAGCAGCAGAGGTAGGTGGGTGCCCTCCATTCTCCAAAGTGTTTTAATTGCTTCACAAACAAAAACGATGCATTGATTGGTCTGCTCCACATAGCGCGCGCCATAGAGCCGCCATTCCAGGGTGTTGCATCCGAGTGCCAGCGATTCCAGTCTCTGTGGCTCCCACCGCTGGTCGTGCCGAGAGACCCCAGTAACCGGTGAGTACCGAGGGACCCCATTAACCGGTGAGTGCCGAGAGACCCCAGTAACCGGCGAGTGCCGAGAGACCCCAGGAACCGATGAGTGCCGAGAGACCCCAGTAACCGGCGAGTGCCGAGATACCCCAGTAACCGGTGAGTGCCGAGAGACCCCAGGAACCGATGAGTGCCGAGACCCCAGTAACCGGCGAGTGCCGAGAGACCCCAGTAACCGGTGAGTGCCGAGAGACCCCAGGAACCGGTGAGTGCCGAGAGACCCCAGTAACCGGTGAGTGCCGAGAGACCCCAGGAACCGGTGAATGCCGAGAGACCCCAGTAACCGGTGAGTGCCGAGAGACCCCAGGAACCGGTGAGTGCCGAGAGACCCCAGTAACCGGTGAGTGCCGAGAGACCCCAGGAACCGATGAGTGCCGAGAGACCCCAGTAACCGGCGAGTGCCGAGAGACCCCAGTAAACGATGAGTGCCGAGAGACCCCAGTAACCGGTGAGTGCCGAGAGACCCCAGTAAACGGTGAGTGCCGAGAGACCCCAGTAACCGGTGAGTGCCGAGAGACCCCAGTAAACGGTGAGTGCCGAGAGACCCCAGTAACTGGTGAGTGCCGAGAGACCCCAGTAACCGGTGAGACTTTAGACACAGAGACACGCTCGTTAGAGGCGCATATTATAGGAATCCCGACGCTCCAGGACGTACGTGAATGGAGGGTGAACTGGAATGGTAACTGCGTGAATGGAGGGTGACTGCTAAAGTATCGGACAACCGCATCTCTACGGCGCGGGCTTCACGCAGAGCTGACGGAGCTGTGTGAGCTCAACGGAGGTCTGACGGAGCTGTGTGAGCTCAATTGAGGTCTGACGGAGCTGTGTGAGCTCAATGGAGGTCTGACGGAGCTGTGTGAGCTCAATGGAGGTCTGACGGAGCTGTGTGAGCTCAATGGAGGTCTGACGGAGCTGTGTGAGCTCAATGTAGGTCTGACGGAGCTGTGTGAGCTCAATGGAGGTCTGACGGAGCTGTGTGAGCTCAATGCAGCTCATGTTTTGCTTCACGGTGAAGTGCTGGTTTATTTGTCCATTACCAAATGTGTCCTGTAGGCCTTGCCATTCACACATGGGTAGGAGTCATTTCGTGGGTACTGGCATAAGGTAGTGTACATCGAGTTGTTATATTGTTACTGCACTTTGATAAGCGAACTATCACTTATAACTTTTCAATTACAATGTCATGAGCTCACCAAAAAAGTAAGCATATTTGTTTTTAAAATTGTACGTCGACAGGTGAAGTCACGTTAATAATTACAGCACGATGCTTGTAATTGCTAGCTCGCGATGCCGTCACCAAATCGACTGGACAGACAGTCAGAACTCGTTCGGCGAATCAACACTATCCCGTGACGTCACTAGCCAAGTCACCAGCGACCACTCAATTTCGGAAGCAGTCCAAGCCAGGGACGTAGCCAAGCGGGGGGAGGGGCGGCGAGGGCGGCCGCCCCCCCCCCCCTGGAGGCCAGGAGGCCCCCTTTTGGCGGCGGAGGGCAGCGCAGCGCGTCAAAAAGGGCCGACGAGACCGCGCGAAGCGCGGTATCATGGGCTCTTTACCACGCGAAACGTGGTCTTTAAAGAGTTTAGAGCACTGCAGAGACCCTTTAGGGACACCAGGGCCCTCTCTGAAAGACCAGAGAGCCCCTTGGAGGTTCAAAATACCCCTGTGCATGTCAGAGTGCCCCTGTGCCTGGCCAGACCGAAAGGGCCCCTTAGCGCAGTGGCGGATCTAGGTTTCGAGTTGGGGGGGGGGGGGGGCGGCTAAAATTTCGTTCCGTTTAAAAATTGTTGACCGGGGGGAGGGGGTGGCGTCGGGTAGTCAGCGCTAAAAATCGTTGAGCGGGGGGGGGGGGGGGGTGTCGGGTCGTCAGCACGAAAGAGTCGTTGAGCGGGGGAGGGGGTAAATCACGCCTTCCCGGAGCAAAAATCACAACCTCTCGGAACGGTTTGGGGGCGGGAGAAAAAACACGCGTTTGCCTATCGATTTTTCGTTGGAGGGGGGGGGGGGGGGGGTTAGGGCATTACAAGACAGATCGACCAAAATACCTCGAAATAACACCCTACATCTCATATTTCGATAAAACTAAGTGGTGGGGGTTATCTGGGCTGTAGATTCACGCTGTGAACTTTCCAGCCCCGTCCGTCGAAAGGTGTTCGAGTTACAGCCTCGGGCAACTTTGTAATGTCAAACAAAACTCTAATTTTCAGCAGGCAATATCTCCCATCTAAATCATGCGAGTCATATCATGCTATATATCATCAGAATCATCAGTAAAAATAGATTATTATGATATAATCATTTATGGAAAATTAGAAAATTTAGGAATTTCAACGCGTGATCTCAGGTTAAATCACGTGATTTTATAATGTGGCCATTTAAAATTCGGAATTTTGTCCATGCCAGAATCGACATCTATACATAAGGCTTCGATGTTTAAAGAATTGTGTTAGTTTTTTCTCTAAATATTTTATTTATATTTGTGTATTTGGAAAAATCATGGTCACCAGCACAGCACGTCTTTGGTAATAACTTCGCACGTAATTGTGCTAGAGAGCTCAAATAAACGGCATTATGCTTATCTCGTCGACCTGCTTTCAATGAGATATAACATCAGCCTTGTAGTCGCTCTGTGACCTCAAGGTCACGTTACCATAGGCTACCCGGGGCAGCCCACGTCAGATCGACCAAACCATAACATCCTACTTCTTGTATTTAGATTGACTAGGTGTCGGGGGTCATCTGGGCCGTAGATTCACACTGTAAATTTGTAAGCCCCGTCCGTCGAACGGTTTTCGAGTTATAGCCTCAGGCATCTCTTTAATGTCGCCCAAAGCTTTAATAAAAAATGGTTCAGCCAATCAGATTCGAAAGTAGTCGCTTAAGGATAGACTCGCATTAGAGATGTGCCAACTGGCGGCCGGCGGTTCACTTGCTAACACCAGCTGTAAGCTGAATGGCTGGTGGTATAGCCTCTGCCAGGGCTGGAATGTGGTGCTGGTGGTATCCAGCACCACATTCTTTCACCAGCACCGCATTTCTTCGCCAGAAAAATCAAATATATTCGGCTGGAGTCTTTTCAGTCAAGAAAACTTGCAGATAGGGGTTTACCAACACGGGCTACAAAACGGTTATCTCAGTTTAAAACTAATGTTGAAGGTGAACTATTTCCTTTAACCGCCCTACGGGAGCTTTTTTCACCTTCGTCCTACGGGGGGGGGGGGCTGACAATGTTAACTTCCAAACCAAGCAACTTAGAGCAATGCGGTAAGAACCAGCATGTTGCCTGTCATAAGAGGAATCTAACAGTATGCGATTTTTAGGTTTCAGGTTAACGGGTGACCTTCCAGGTCAAGTGAATGACCTCGGATTTACCACGTCCAGAACAGCGATTTTGCTCTTCAGAAAACCTCAAAATTAGAAATTGATAAATGTAAATAAAAAGGCATGTTCCTAGACCAGTTTTGGCTCAGATTTTTTTTTTAAAAAAGGTAATTATTTGTTCGTATCTTGTCAAAAAAAAGTCAAAAAAGTTATTAAAAAATGACGTCATCAGTTTCTTACACTTAGAGAGCCATCACTCAGTCAAAAATGAAGATATTGCTTTACAATTTGGCATGGGTATTCTCCATACTCAGTTCTCTCACATTTATTCTGGTTTTTCTAATATCTTTGAAAATTTTGATTTTGTGGGGATTTCCCCCAAAAAAAACATTTATTTTTTATTTTAGGGGTCAATAACCCAAAATTGTGAAAATCCGAGATTGACATTTTAAAGAGAATGTCATTTTGTATCTTCTCATTTGTTACCAACATGACGTCATCAAAACATGATTTACTCGCAAACTACTGAACCAATTAAAAAAAAATACAGCTTACGTATAATTGTTGTAATCTCAGCTACCAAAAATTTCAGCAATATGCACTTCATATGTACAAAGTTATTCAAGAAAAACCTCAAGGGGGCCTGTCAGGCCCCCCCCCCGTAGGGCGAGGGTTAACCCGCGCCGTGCCGGTGCTCGGTGCCACCTTCGCCGTGCCGGGGGGGGGGGGGGCGTTTCGACGCCCCCGTCCCCCTTCTAACTCGGCTTCTATGGAACCGTAGACAAAAACCAAAGACACTGTTCGAAAGCCCGTCAAAATGAATTTTGAAACTATTTCTGGCATTTTTTTCTTTCAGGTCAATATTGAGGTCACTAGAGGTCATCAAGGGTCAGATTTTAAAGTTTTAGGACTTCGCTCCAGAAATTCCCAGATATAGCCAGGAACAAACGAAAAAAAGCAATGGAAAGCTATTGAAAAATGCAATGTGCATGGTGTCCTCTGATTTTAACTCAGGTGAACAGTTTAGGCTCCAGAGCTCATCAAATGTCAAACGGGCTACTTTTTAGTAAACAGTTTTACAAATATCTTTTTACTTAATCAAGATAGGGAAATAATTTTGACACCATCGTATTTGTCTCGTCAAGGCGCTTCGTATCATATGCATGATGATCAAGTTAAGTCAACCTAAAATTTGACCTCAGGTCAAGGTCAAATGGTAACCCAATTAGGTCATGTTTTACATTGAGAGACGTGCCTCGATGAGACAAACACATTGGTGCCAGTTCCACTTCTCTATCTTGATTTTGTCGAGAGTTATTGGCAAAAAAGTGTTGGTGACCTCGGGTGACCTCATCTGACCCTCTAGGAGTCATTGAGGTCAAATTGAGGTCATTGAACAAAAATTGAAACTGGAACTTCAAGAATTGCCTATGATGACATGATCCAGAAGGAATTGGGCTGATATAATTCGTATCCTCAGAAAAGGAAGCATTTGATTATTTTCCCATTTACTTATAATGGGGAGGTCACGAAATTGACCCGACCTTAGGTCACCGATATTACAAATCCGAGATAAATGTATTGTAGGTACTATTGCTCTTATGAAATCCTGTAAGTACGAAATCGATCGGCCAAAAACTGTGGCTGTGGTGCGACCGGAAACATTTTTGGAGGTGGGTCACGTGACCTGGTCTGGTGACCTGACCTGAGATGACCGGAGGTATTTTTTACATAATGTGCACAATTGATTCCGGAACAGCTGTGTCAAATTCAAATTCTGAAAACTCATCGTATTTTGCTTGCTTATGCTTTGATAGCTGATTTAAAGCTAACTTTCCTTAGTAAAAGTTGCTTAGATTGTCTTCTATATTAGGAAATGTGTCAATTTTGCACCGATTTCAGGCGGTTTGGGGGGGGGGCAATTGCCCATTTTGCCCAACCGTAGATCCGCCACTGTATCCAGGGCATACAACTCAAAATGTTCGCGCCGCTCCGCGGCGCAATTGATTTAAGAGTTGCAGGTGTTGAGCCTAAAAAATATTCAAAATTGGTATAGCTGATTCCAAATTGGTGTCGCTGGTTCCAAAGTTGTATTGCAGTTTGCTAACTCCAGCTCCTAAAAGTTGGCATGGCCTATACCATACCTGTCATACTGCATTTTCCATCCTTGTAACGTGCCTTTTCATCCGTTTTGTTTGCCCTTTCAACGCTTGAGAAGGGGCCCTTTCAACGCTCGGGAAGGGGCCCTTTCGAGCCCCCCCCCTTGGACGAAATCCTGGCTACGTGCCTGGACCCTGGTCCAAGCCATACCAAGGGCATTTCTGCATTGGTCATGTCTAAGCATATGATCAGCTAAATAAAGATGTTTCTCGGCAGTATTTCGTCATGTCGCTTCTGAGTTCGGCAGTATTTCGTCATGTCGCTTCTGAGCTCGGCAGTATTTCGTCATGTCGCTTCTGAGCTCGGCAGTATTTCGTCATGTCGCTTCTGAGCTCGGCAGTATTTCGTCATGTCGCTTCTGAGTTCGGCAGTATTTCGTCCTGTCGCTTCTGAGCTCGGCAGTATTTCGTCATGTCGCTTCTGAGCTCGGCAGTATTTCGTCCTGTCGCTTCTGAGCTCGGCAGTATTTCGTCATGTCGCTTCTGAGCTCGGCAGTATTTCGTCATGTCGCTTCTGAGTTCGGCAGTATTTCGTCATGTCGCTTCTGAGCTCGGCAGTATTTCGTCATGTCGCTTCTGAGCTCGGCAGTATTTCGTCATGTCGCTTCTGAGCTCGGCAGTATTTCGTCATGTCGCTTCTGAGCTCGGCAGTATTTCGTCATGTCGCTTCTGAGCTCGGCAGTATTTCGTCATGTCGCTTCTGAGCTCGGCAGTATTTCGTCATGTCGCTTCTGAGCTCGGCAGTATTTCGTCATGTCGCTTCTGAGCTCGGCAGTATTTCGTCATGTCGCTTCTGAGCTCGGCAGTATTTCGTCATGTCGCTTCTGAGCTCGGCAGTATTTCGTCATGTCGCTTCTGAGCTCGGCAGTATTTCGTCATGTCGCTTCTGAGCTCGGCAGTATTTCGTCATGTCGCTTCTGAGCTCGGCAGTATTTCGTCATGTCGCTTCTGAGCTCGGCAGTATTTCGTCATGTCGCTTCTGAGTTCGGCAGTATTTCGTCATGTCGCTTCTGAGCTCGGCAGTATTTCGTCATGTCGCTTCTGAGCTCGGCAGTATTTCGTCATGTCGCTTCTGAGCTCGGCATTATTTCGTCATGTCGCTTCTGAGCTCGGCAGTATTTCGTCATGTCGCTTCTGAGCTCGGCAGTATTTCGTCATGTCGCTTCTGAGCTCGGCAGTATTTCGTCATGTCGCTTCTGAGCTCGGCAGTATTTCGTCATGTCGCTTCTGAGCTCGGCAGTATTTCGTCATGTCGCTTCTGAGCTCGGCAGTATTTCGTCATGTCGCTTCTGAGCGATGCATCACTGATAAGACTATCTCAAGACGCATTATTTCGTTATCGAGATCCGCTTACGAAAATGATGAAATAGAACGCAGGAGAGCAATCATTATCTCAGCCGCTTGCAAAAACCATAGGGCAATGTGAAATTATGTAACGATTACTGCCTTCGACCTGAACTAAGCAAACAATGATGCAACAGGTTAAATGCAAGTTAACCGAAACGTAATCGATTAAAGACATCGCAGCCGGATATGATTAAATCCTTGAGAAAACCACTGATAGGCTTTCGTTCAATGGAACAGTTCCGCTAGGGCTTCCACCAATTAGAGTCGGAAAATCCCCAGTAATCCTGGGCCGCACGTGCGCGACATTCAAAGAAACCCGCCTCTCAGGTAATGTTGCGGCCAGTTACGAAAAGAGGTCAGGGACAGTAGCGTTGATCGTGATCGATCGTAGTAGTGAGTCTGCCTCGCTGCGCACTGTCACAAATGTCCTGCCAGGACCGCACTCAGCTGCGCCGCCTTCGCTACCTTCTCTCCACCCCTCTCTTTCTCATTCTCTCCTGCAGTGGGCCTCGCTGGGCCTTCCGGTCAATGACCTCACCCGGGGAACAGTCGGACTGTTTTACCCGCGGACACCGTATGATGTCACAGACCCTGACAACGGTCAGTTTGAGGGCATCGTGCAGTGCCACCATAGGCGTACGAACTCATTTTTAGTTAGGGGGGGACGGGGATCGGTATCCCAGGGGCGTATGTAGGGCCATTGAGGGGGAGGGACATGGGGGTCCCCCTCGTACCAGACGGTGCGATTATTGCAATTTAACATGCGAATTACCGGGGGTATTTTTTGCCCTCCTCCCGTTATTTTGCAACATCTCTTAAACCAATTCCAATATCGTCACAAAACTTGCAGTACCCGCTCTCACATCAATTCTATACATGATCCCTAAAGAAAAAAAGTGAGTTAATGGTAAGTCAACCGGAAATGACGTCAGAGTGAGGTCATGTTTTACAGTTTCTGTTGAAAATAAGGGTTTTTTGAAAAACGGATAACTCACAATGGACTGGGCTTCGAAACTGCGATCTCGGATTTTTATATTTTAAGAAAATTCAAATTTTGACAAATCCCAAGCCCAAGTTTTTACTTTTGCCATATTTTCAACAAGAAAAAACATTAAAAAGCAGATTATGAAGTACAAGAGACGTTTACTACTGAGGCATGACTCGATGTTTTTCGCAATGAGAAGTGCTTAGACGCCTTTGCGGTACTATTTATTTGTCGATAAAACGTGACCACACCTTAAAAAAGAGACGTGTCCGATGAAAATGTATACCAAATTTTAAGTCGATATTATCAAAAATGAATGACTTAAGGACTTTCAAAGGCCAACATGGTATTTCCATGCATAACCCATACTATTCAGTTTTTGCCTTTCACTTCGATTGTTATGTAACACACAATATTAAAAAGCCATTTTTGCGTTCCAGACCAAAAACGAACTCATAAACATGTATTACAACATCTAATGACCGTAATGGACAGTTTGACCTCTTGACCTCGGATGACCTTGACCTTAACCAAGGTCATACAAGGCTTGGAAGGGTACTTACAAGTGTCAGACGCAAGAGTTATACTGATTTATTGACTTCATATGCATTTGACGTCGTTATTTTGTGCGACAATGGCATCCACCGGGACCGGCATGACACGGATAGTCGATGGGTTAATGACTTAACCGGTCAACGGGTTAGCGGGTCAATTTATATCCGGAGAAATGTCAATGGGTTAACGGGTTAACGGGTGGCGGATCCAAGGGGGGAAAATAGGCTGTGTTCCCCCCAAAAACGTTTGAAATCGTCCGACAAATTTACTTCTTTTCTGATTTAACCCTCGCCCTACGGGGGTCCTAAAACGACCCCCCCCTGAGGTTTTTCTTGCATAACGTTTGAGACATGCGGTGTATCTTGCTGAAGTTTTCCTCAGCTAAGTATACAATAATTATACGTAAGCTGTAACAATTGCATTGATTTTTTTAAAAAGAAATTTGGGAAATAATGATGTTTTGATGACGTCATGTTGGTGAAAAAACGACAAATGTTTAACAAATCGTAGACAACAGAGTTTTTAAGCAAATTGCAAACACAATTAAACAAAGATGTAACATGTTATTTTCTTTAAAATGGCAATGTCGGATTTGCAAAATTTGGGTTTTTGACCCCCAAAATGAAAAAAAAAACTGTTTTTTTTTGTGGGAAAATTCACCACAAAATAAAAAATGTATAAGATGTTAAAAAAACAGAATATATGTGAGAAAACTGAGTATGGACAATACTTAAACCAAATTTCAAAGACATCTCTATTTTTTACTGAGTGATGGCTCCCTAAGTGTAAGAAATTCAAGACGTCATTTTTTTAATAACTTTTTTTGACTTTTTTGGCCAGATACGAATAAATACATACATTTTCTGTATTTCTGAGTCAAAACCGGTCTAGGAACATGCCTTTTTATTTACATTGATCAATTTCTCATTTTGAGGTTTTCTGACGGAGCAAAACCGCTGTTCTGGACGTGGTCGATCGAGGTAATTTACTTGACCTGGAAGGTCACTCGCTGACCCGAAACCTCAAAATTGCATACCGTTAGATTTAAAACATGACAGGCAACATGGTGGTTATTACCGCGTTGCTCTATGTTGCTTGGTTTGGAAGTTAACAGGGGGGTCGTTTTAGGACCCCCGTAGGGCGAAGGTGAAAAAAGCTTCCGTAGGGCGAGGGTTAAAACTTAAAAAAGTTACTTTCACATCAGTCATTCATCCGCGAGCAGCTGGGGACTTCTTCATCCCCCTTTGGTTTTCTCGATGACATGACAAAAACGCGTACCGATAGCGAATTGAAACTTTGGGTACTTCTAAATTCATTCCTTGGCCACGGATGGGTAAAATTTGGTGTCAATCCCATGTCCGGTCAGGTCACAGTGACATCTCAAAGCCCCAACGGTTCGAAGGTGTCCATGAGGCCCCAGCGCCTGCCGGGGCATAGGGAAGCTCAATCCAATGCGTTTTCAGAATTGTGGGAGATGCTTGGGGTTTTGTCCCCAAAACAAAATATGTATCATTCTTAATCTGCCAGTTACCCTTAAATTCCCCAGTGCCACAAATAACTTATACCAAATCACAATTTTTTTTTACATTTAGCGCGAAGGCGTTCTTACGTTCGTAGGCAATTGTTCATGAGCAGTTTCACTTGATTTGTGGGGGAATAATGTATATTGCAGCCCGCCCCAATCGTGAATTAGGCCCCTGTCCCCCCCCCCCTGTTGAACCACTGTTGAAAGAGCAGCAATACAGCAGCGTTTACATAGCAAATATACGATCCCGATAAAATATATATCTAATTCCACAAGTGCAAAATACCTATAGATTATACAAAAAATATGATATGCTCAATGTCTCAATGGTGCTATATGCCGTTGAGAATATCAAAAATGTATCTAAATCTAGAGGTATTTTGCACATATGTCGTTGAGGATATCAGAAATGTCTCTAATCTAGAGGTATTTTGCACTTGTGGAATTACAGATATATCTTTTAATGGAATCGTATATTTGCTATGCAAACGCGACTAATACGCGGCTCTGTGTCCTGCGTGATTCGCTCCATTCACAACCGGTGAAAGAACTAGCAATACGCTGACTGAAGTGTGGGTCTTCTTTGTGATCGTAATTCGTCCGTACGATCTGTTGGCTTTGCCAAACTCAAACGACGTTTAGTTTGGTCTCTCGTAATGGCCATATTTGTGTGTTTTATTGGAGAACACAAATAGCACTGTCTATCCCATTACAGCGCCAACCTTAAGACCATCCAAGTTGCAGCGGAGCTCGTAACGCGCCAGGGGTAAGCCATTACAGCGCCAACCTTAAGACCATCCAAGTTGCAGCGGAGCTCGTAACGCGCCAAGTGTCAGCCATTACACGTTTGTAGCGGAAGTGTTGTTCTGCCAGGACCAAGGGCGGATCCAGCCGGCCGTTTGGGGGAGGAGGGGGGGCAAACCGTTTTTGGCAGACCTTACCTACCCCCAATTTCGAATTTCTTCCCGGATTTGGGCCACTTTATTTTGCAATCACACGATTTCTAATGATTTCTTAATTGCTACATTTTTGTGTTTTTTAGCTTTTCGACTTCTTGGGATATCGAAAAAGGAAAAATGTCAGCTTGCAGTTTTCATTGTTCCGACATTGCCTTACACTGAGCAAAACTATGTCAATTGTCAGCTGTACCCAGGGGCGTCGCCGATTTTTTTTTAGTGGGAGGTCGACTGAAATGACGAGAGAAAAAATACCCCAATTTAGAATGCGTTTTTTTATGCGCCTTTGCAGTTAGCAGCATTTTTAATGTGGATTTTCATGTCATAGTAGGTACTTGTTATTTAGCGCCGCCAAGCGGCGCGAATTTGTACGGGTTTGCCTGATAAAACCCAGAAACATAGGCCCAGAAACAGAAACATAGGCCTTGTATAAGATAGAAACTAAAAATGCTATTAATTCAATTCAGCGTTACGACGAAACGAAGACGATGACGATGGCTTTGTTATGACGATGGCCACCGATGTGACGCCGGGAAGCGGCGTGAAAATGTTAATTTGAGGCCGTGGAAAACGAAATTGTAATATTGGCACCAGACCGTGAGTGGAGACAAGCTTTAGGTAACCCCTATTCCTGGTTGCACATCTCGGTATGATTCAAAATGCTGAAATGAAGGTAGTTTTAAATATACATTAGCCTCGGATGGTAAATCACGATGACCGGTGGCAGTCTGCGCTCAATAGTACATATGATAATAACAACTGTATACATATGTACCGAACTGTAACAAACAACTGGTAACAGTCCAAATGGTTGGAAGAAGCAAGAGGCAGACCGATTTTGCCGCGCATAAATGGTCCCTGTGGATCTGGAGGAGCCTGGGGAGAAGGCTTGGGGAGATGGTCCTGGCCTGGCCCCACTATTAGCTCTTCGGTCCAGCATGTTTGGCACCGCTGGAGCAGCTTCCGGGTGCCGATGTCCTCGTCTTTGCGTTCAGGTCGCCTTTTTCGGAGCTCGGCGAGTCGGCAGACTAGCTAAACGTGTAGCCCGCTTTAAAGTTAATATTTTGTGAAGGGAGCTGGCCATGGGGTCAGCAGTTACCGCCTCTGCAAGACACCTAATGGAATTCATTTTCCCATTTTCCAAATTTGATGAGCAATTGCAAAACGTTTGTCATGCCGCGAAGTGGTGCAAAATGTTCCAGTTAATTTTTACTGTGGCTAGCTGGATTTTGATTGCTGCAATTTTAGGATGCCCAGTACCGTTCTAAAAACGCAAATATAGCATGTATTATAATTCACGTCTGGGGGGGGGGCAAAACATAGTTT
Source organism: Chirona hameri (assembly GCA_036785665.1). Taxonomy (NCBI): domain Eukaryota; kingdom Metazoa; phylum Arthropoda; class Thecostraca; order Balanomorpha; family Balanidae; genus Chirona; species Chirona hameri. The sequence continues at coordinate 60,380 of JAXIVJ010003742.1, forward strand.
CCCCCCTTGAACAGGCTTAGGGGAGGGGCATGGCCCGTTGCCCCCCCCCCCCCCCCTGGATCCGCCCTTGGCCAGGACGCAAGCTTTATTGCAGTCAGACTGGTTATTAATTCGACACTGATTGAATCGATTGGAATCGTTCAATCAAAATTCCTTGAATCGAAAAATAATTGATTCACCACCAGATCTTTCGATTCATGAATCGTGATTGAATCAAACCAGCATCAAATCAAGGCTGATTGAATCAAAAGATGTATCGATTCTTAACGATTCAAGTACACCGATAAATTGTTCAAATACATGCAGTCCCAGTTGCTACATTCATTCATACTGAAATAGTATTGCTGTAAGAATGTTTCAATGATCATATATATGCATGTTTCCATTTGTATTGATTTGATATAAATTAACCACATATATTTAAATGCTGAATCAAACGTGAATCGATTAAAATATTTGTTTTGATTCTTTGAATCGGAAAGAATCAATTCTCCAAATTGTATCCGTGAATTGAACGGTGATTGAATCATTCAGATTATAAAATGAATCATGATGACGTCGGGTCGAGCTCAGCCGGCAGTCAGCTGCAGCTGATAACAGTTCAGTATAGGTACACACTACACAGTGGGCGATGTGGTGAGGCGTGTGTCGTCCCGGCCGTCCCCTGTCCTCCGACCCGCGCGGCCCGGAGTCACACAGCGTGTCAGCGTGACACGCTGTCAGCGTCACACAGCGTCTCAACGTCACACGCCGTCAGCGTGACACGTTGCACCGCGTGGACAGGTACAGGCTGGACAGACCGCGTGGACAGGTACAGGCTGGACAGACCGCGTGGACAGGTACAGGCTGGACAGACCGCGTGGACAGGTACAGGCTGGACAGACCGCGTGGACAGGTACAGGCTGGACAGACCGCGTGGACAGGTACAGGCTGGACAGACCGCGTGGACAGGTACAGGCTGGACAGACCGCGTGGACAGGTACAGGCTGGACAGACCGCGTGGACAGGTACAGGCTGGACAGACCGCGTGGACAGGTACAGGCTGGACAGACAGCGTGGACAGGTACAGGCTGCGACAGACCGCGTGGACAGGTACAGGCTGGACAGACCGCGTGGACAGGTACAGGCTGGACAGACCGCGTGGACAGGTACAGGCTGGACAGACCGCGTGGACAGGTACAGGCTGGACAGACCGCGTGGACAGGTACAGGCTGGACAGACCGCGTGGACAGGTACAGGCTGCGACAGACCTCGTGGACAGGTACAGGCTGGACATACCGCGTGGACAGGTACAGGCTGGACAGACCGCGTGGACAGGTACAGGCTGGACAGACCGCGTGGACAGGTACAGGCTGGACAGACCGCATGGACAGGTACAGGCTGGACAGACCGCGTGGACAGGTACAGGCTGGACAGACCGCGTGGACAGGTACAGGCTGGACAGAGCGCGTGGACAGGTACAGGCTGGACAGACCGCGTGGACAGGTACAGGCTGGACAGACCGCGTGGACAGGTGCAGGCTGGACAGACCGCGTGGACAGGTACAGGCTGGACAGACCGCGAGGACAGGTGCAGGCTGGACAGACCGCGTGGACAGGTACAGGCTGGACAGACCGCGTGGACAGGTACATGCTGGACAGACCGCGTGGACAGGTACAGGCTGGACAGACCGCGTGGACAGGTACAGGCTGGACAGACCGCGTGGACAAGTACAGGCCGCGACAGACCGCGTGGACAGGTACAGGCTGGACAGACCGCGTGGACAGGTACAGGCTGGACAGACCGCGTGGACAGGTACAGGCTGGACAGACCGCGTGGACAGGTGCAGGCTGGACAGACCGCGTGGACAGGTACAGGCTGGACAGACCGCGTGGACAGGTACAGGCTGCGACAGACCGCGTGGACAGGTACAGGCTGGACATACCGCGTGGACAGGTACAGGCTGGACAGACCGCGTGGACAGGTACAGGCTGGACAGACCGCGTGGACAGGTACAGGCTGGACAGACCGCATGGACAGGTACAGGCTGGACAGACCGCGTGGACAGGTACAGGCTGGACAGACCGCGTGGACAGGTACAGGCTGGACAGAGCGCGTGGACAGGTACAGGCTGGACAGACCGCGTGGACAGGTACAGGCTGGACAGACCGCGTGGACAGGTACAGGCTGGACAGACCGCGTGGACAGGTGCAGGCTGGACAGACCGCGTGGACAGGTACAGGCTGGACAGACCGCGTGGACAGGTACAGGCTGGACAGACCGCGTGGACAGGTATAGGCTGGACAGACCGCGTGGACAGGTACAGGCCGCGACAGACCGCGTGGACAGGTACAGGCTGGACAGACCGCGTGGACAGGTACATGCTGGACAGACCGCGTGGACAGGTACAGGCTGGACAGACCGCGTGGACAGGTACAGGCTGGACAGACCGCGTGGACAAGTACAGGCCGCGACAGACCGCGTGGACAGGTACAGGCTGGACAGACCGCGTGGACAGGTACAGGCTGGACAGACCGCGTGGACAGGTACAGGCTGGACAGACCGCGTGGACAGGTACAGGCCGCGACAGACCGCGTGGACAGGTACAGGCTGGACAGACCGCATGGACAGGTACATGCCGGACAGACCGCGTGGACAGGTACAGGCTGCGACAGACCGCGTGGACAGGTACAGGCTGGACAGACCGCGTGGACAGGTACAGGCGCACCGCTGGCCGCGACAGACGGCCTGTGTCCTGCATTGTCCGAGAGACAGGACCACGGCGGGGGGGGGGGGGGGGGGGGGGGGGGCGGTGCGCGGAGATTTGGCAGCCCAGACGCTGACGTGATGCGAATCTGGGTCATGTTCCTGCTCAGGTTGATTAGGTTGTGGTAGAAAATCTCGCTCATTTATCTGGCTTTGCTGCACGTTTAAGTGTATTGCTAGGCTTTAGAGTCGTCAGTCTATGTCTGTTCAACTATAGAGGTCCTACAAAAATAAGAAAAAAATAATCAAACGTTTGCAGATAATACTTGGTACTGCCTATTGCAGGTTCAATCATTAGTTGGCCGGAACAACACAATGATCTAGGTTAGGATGCTCGTCGTAAAAACTGCTTAAACTATTGCGGATGTCGGGTTAGCTTTAACCCGCGCCGTGCCGGTGCTCGGCGCCACCTTCGCCGTGTCGCCCCCCCCCCCCCCCCGGCGGGTGGGGGCGTTTCGACGCCCCCTTCTAACTCGGCTCCTATGAAACATAGACAAAAACCAAAAACACTGTCCGAAAGTTCGTCAAAATGCATGTTGAGACTATTTCTGGCATTTTTTTCTTCTCAGGTCAATATTGAGGTCACCAGAGGTCATCAAGGGTCAGATTTTCAAATTTTAGGACTTCGCTCCAGAAATTCCCAGATAGCACAGGAACTATGATAGTTAGGAACAAAAGAAGAACAACAACAATGGAAAGCTCTTGCAAAAATTAAATCGACAAGGTGTCCTCAGATTTGAGCTCAGGTGAATAGTTTAGGCTCCAGAGCTCATCAAGTATCAAAAAGGTTATTTCTTAGCAAAATAGTTTTCACAAATATCTTTTTACCTAACAAAGATAGGGAAATAATTTTGACGCCATCATGTTTGCCCCGTAAAGGCGCATCGCATCATATGCATGATGACTAGGTTATATCAACATACAAATGTGACCTTAGGTCAAGGTCAAGTGGTGACCCACTTAGGTCATGTTGCACATTGGGAGACGTGCCTCGACGATACAAGCACAATGGTGCCAGTTTCATTTATCTATCTTGATTTTGTCGAGAGTTATTGGCAAAAAGATATTGGTGACCTCGGGTGACCTCATCTGACTCTGTAGGGGTTACTGAACAAAAATTGCAACTGGAACTTCAAGAATGGCCTATGGTAACATGATCCAGAAGGAATTGGGCTGATATAATTCGTATCCTCAGAATAGGAAGCATTTGATTATTTCCCCATTGACTTATAATGGGGGAGGTCACGAAATTGACCCGACCTTAGGTCACCAATATACAAATCCGAGATAAACGTATTGTAGGTACTATTGCTCTTATACAATCCTGTAAGTACGAAATCGATCAGCCAAAACTGTGGCTGTGGTACGACCGGAAACATTTTTGGAGGTGGGGTCACGCGACCTGGTCTGGTGGCCTGACCTGAAATGACCCGAGGTAACTTTTTTACATTGTGTGTGCAATTGATGGCCGCACAGCTGTGCCAAAAACGGCGGAGCTGCGCGCCGCCATTTTTTCGCTATCTTCGAAAAACCTTAGGGGGAGGTCTAAACGCCCCCCGGCACGGCGCGGGTTAAGAGGGATAATGATAAAAAGGATTAGGTAAAAGGAAATAATAGAAAGAAGCCAACAGCTTCATGTCATGCTTGCGTTTCAAGAGTGGCATTTGTGGTCTAACGTCTGCATTACATTGATATGAGTTAACATCATACTCAAATATAACTGTTACACCTTTGGTATCTAGGGCTTGGGGGTTGGATAATTTGATTCTTAGTTAATCCTTTGTTCATATCTCCTGTTATCGTAGCCAATATCTGCACATCGCTTACACAAGCGGGAAAGAGAACCCTATTATGACAATGTATGTTCGCCGTAGACTCTGCTGATGTGTCCAAGTCTTGTCACGTATATCTTTATCTCTCACGTGCCCTGAATACGTTAACCACTGTCGCACGGATAGTAAGACGAGTCGGCTCCTGCATGTAACTCTACCAATAATCATTTTCCGGAACCCTAAATGAAGTCATTTCACCACAGGGTGTATTAGCTCGTCGGTAATGAAGATGCGTGTCGGCTGGGGTTCCGTTTCACCGTTGGACGAATTTAGCACGTGAGCTGGTCATGTATGATGTATCACAGGATACGAGAAGAGCTAACGCACATAATGTGCCGCTTTATACGAGTTCCTTGTGGCCGCTGGGGTTCTTCATTTTCACGAATCTGGACCTCACAGTCCAATCCAGATGAATCCAGCAGCATCACTCAGAGCGGCAATACTCAAACTACATGAGGAAATGTGCTCTGCTTTTATATTCTACTCTACTATCCTCAGCAAAGATAGTTAAAACAACATGTTTTTTAATGGGAAATTAAGAGCTGACGCCTGACCCTACCATTTCCATAATCTTGTACGGAGACAAAACGTTAGCTTCGGATAGAAATCATAGCAAAACAGTAAATGTCGTTGAATGGATGGCTTTGTTTATTTGTTTTGCATGTTCCAAAAATAGTTATTTGGTGATCTTTATCCATTGTCAAAAATAAAATTCGCCAAAATAAAATGGTTTCAGACATGATGCAGTCTATATGTAGTTAAGTGTATGGTGTCAGAACTCAGAATGTTGATATCCATTGCTTGGCTCACTACAAGCCTCTGGTATTGCAACAATGAATCAATGAAGAACAACAATAATGAAGCAACAACAACAACAATGAAGCAACAACACAGCAATGCTCCGACACGGTAGCATTTTCCCGCTGGAGCTTATGCAATCTAAAAGATTGCCCACTCCATTCCAAAGGTTGTCCAGTGTTCATTAATTCCACTAAGTACAGCAAACGCAATTAATAGACAACCTTTGGGCCTCTTGAAACGCTGCATGCAGTCACACCCACACCTCCTGTCGGGCTGCGCTCGCCGTCGCCATTGTACAAGCAGTCCGGAAGTGCCCCCCCCCCCCCCTCCCCCTCTCCCCGTTCGTGGTCTGATCGCAGCCAGGCACTAAATCCCCGCCGCACATACGCCGTACATCCATCGAGGTGAACTGGAGCGCGCAGCCTGGGCACGGATCGGGGCGGATTATCCCCTCCGAGGACATGTCCCGGGGTGCACTGCGCCCGCCCGGTCCCGTCTCCCCCTCCGCAGCCCCGCCGGCCGCCCCACCGCCTCACACCGGAAGGAACTGAAAGACGGGGATGTGCCGTTGACTGGACGTGTTGGCGACTTGCCGGATGTCGTCCGGACGTGGTGAATATACAGTGCAGAATGCCGTGAAGCGTGACTGAGGTGGGGCTTTTGAGAGAATGTGGAACGCTTGCTGAACGCTTTGCTGGTTCGTATCCGATGTGAAACGCATACAACGCACTGAAGCACTGAAGCACTGAAGCACTGACGCACTGACTCACTGACGCACAGCGCACTGAAGCTTTCGTATCGCGCTGGGCTGGACGGTTATTGAAGCAGCTTGAATAAGGCAGTCTGTGACGCCTTGTTGCGGCAATGCCTCCCAGAACAGTAGTCGTGGTGCTAATGGCGTCTGGTAGACATGAAATAGTCGTAGTAAATGTAACAACAGGGAAATTGTAGTTGTCGACAATCTGTTACTGCCGTGGTTAAGAGTGACGGGACGTTATGTTAGACAGGTGCACGATCTCCGTGATTGAACACCATGTCCTGAACACCCGTCCGTCCTGTTACAATGCCAAAGACAGTGTTAACAAATCGATGTCGTCTGTCACTTTTATCGTGTAGGTATTCGCCAAGTCAATCAAAAGATCTGCCGACATCGCCTTCAGCCTTCACCTGCCTTCACCTGCTTTCACCATAACTGCTCGAAATGAAATGTCTGAGTGTGCTTCATGTTCGACTCACACTAGGGCGATATATTTTTAGCTCGTTTTAACACTTTCAAACCATTGCAATGCTAAAGGTGTTTGTCATTAGCTTTTTGCTTTAGTCATGGAGCGGAGCAGTTTAAAAGGAGATAATCACCTTTTGATTTTGTTAGCAACAATTTATTTGGCTACCGTTATGGTATTAAAATGATGTGATCTAAATTTAAGAATTAAATACAATTATTTCCTTATTCAAAGTTGCAAGTTTTGGCAAATTAATGATCGGTATTTTCCCTCCACTATTGGAAAGCGCAACATCTGGCGCTTTTGCATCAATCTGTTCAACGTTGTTGAATGGGAACTTATAAACAAATCACCGACACTAAATAGGTCGTCGTCCGGGGCCAAGCTAAACTACCAATTTCAATGCACTTTTTTCAAATGATTGTTGATTGTTCATGAAAGTTGGGCGCACATTCGCAAAAGAAGAAAAAGTGCAGGAAACATTGCATACTTTCATGATAAATAACAATGCGTAGGGAGGCTAATTTACTGAATTCGTTATCGAGTACATGCTGAGTACCGACCGATATAAGCGTGGATCGCTTGTCAGTAGGGAACTGCCAACATCTTTCGGTAGGAATGTTTATATGGAAAATGTGATGAATTTACATCATATTTTGGCCTCGTCTATCCATTTCAGGTGCTAACTCCATTTTAGTTGAAAAAGGTGATTATCTCCCTTTAAAGGGAATAGTCGACCTTGGTAGATTCGAGCGAATGCTATAAAATTACTAAACAGAGTACGCAGAAAGCGATTCTGCTATGAATTTGTCATATAACTCAGGAATTGTAGAAATTTTGATAAAATAAAATATTATACAACATGACGTCATTTGCATATGTACGTCACAAACGCGTCACACCTCCCGAGTTTATGGTGAATCGAATTAGGCAAACAGTGCGCTCATGTGCGCCGATTCGCGGATATTGGAATGTAATATTGCGAACAGTGAAGACCCCGAAAAAGCAAGTAGGAATCTGCGGTGCGTTACCAAAAACCATCGATTTGACGATCCCATGGACCAGGGTGTGGCAGGAAACAATATTGTAATAACATAATCAAACCTGACCTAACCATTACAGCAATTACGGTCGCAGGGACCCACGTTTAGAACGTTCCTACCGGGGGCTGTCCCCCCGGACCCCCTGACCATCTTGTAGACAACTGGTCCATGGTGATCATCAAATCGCTGGTTTTTGGTAACGCACCGCAGTTTCCTGCTTGCTTTTTCGGGGTCTTGACTGATCGCAATATTACATTCCAAATTATGCAGCCGGCAGTCGCCAAGGCCCCAAAGTTTGGCGAAATAGAGCCAAGGTCGGTTGACTGTAACATCAATTCTTGGCTATAATCCAATGACGACACCGCAAATCTGGTATAATCCTCCCATCTGGTATAAACATTGGCGGTTCGTTCGAAAATCTGCTCTAGAGCCGTTGAGGTATAATTTTGGGAAAAACGAACTGTGGATCATATGATTTCTATATCCAAGCTACAATTCTGCTATCTCAGTTCAAAACACCATGTTAAGGTCGACTATTGCCTTTAATGGCTGTGCCAGAGTACCAGAGATATTGACGGTGTGAAAGCTCCAACTAAAAAGATCATTATTGCCTTTGAAACTTGCATTCACAAAATAAACTAAAACAAAACATTTATTACACTAATTACGAGCGAGCGCGAAGCGCTCGCTCGTCTTTCCGTGGTATATGGGATTTTTTTTAATATGAGCGGCCCGGCCCGGCCCGGCCCGACCCGTGGCGACGCTTTTGAGAAGCTCATATCTCTGCAACCACACGTCCGATGGACAAGCTGACTTCTTTGCTGAGCAGCCCCATCCAACCTACCCTGTTTGAGATCAGTACCGACTCATGTGTGTGACGACCACTGAGCGTGGCGCGTGCCGCGTCAGGGGTGTTGAAAAGTGTTCTCTCGCAAAAACTCTGCAACGGCTGAGCCGATTGTGTGCAAATTTGGTGTGTGGTTAGGGACCCCTCAGCCGCCAATTTTCCACAAGTCAGGGGTGGGGTGCCTCTGCACGTGCGTACGTGCACACCCCTATTTTATATCTCAGGAACGGCTGAACCGATTGCGTGATAATTTGGTGTGTGGTTAGGGACCTCTCAGCCGTTGCCTTTCCACAAGTCAGGGGTGGAGTGCCTCTGCACGTGGGCACGTGCACACCCCTATTCTATATCTCAGGAACGGCTGATCCGATTGTGTTCATATTTGGTGTGTGGTTAAGGACCCCTCCGCCGCCGCCTTCCCACAAGTCATGGGTGGGGTGCCCCTGCACGTGCGCACGTGCGCACCTTGTTTTGTATCTCAGGAACTACTTACCCGATCGAGTTGAAATTCACCATACATTTATTTCGCGCTCGCTCGTTCATCGCCAACTACGGCGCCTTATTGGTAATATGATATTGCGATATGATGTAAAGATATGTATTCCAACGATAATATTGACAACAAATACACAATAATCCTCTCGAAATGTACTGAAATGTCACGTCATATCCTATCAACATCATCCTACATACTCATGTTAATCAATGACCTCTAGTTATTACAAAGATAATCATATTAACCAGTGATATGCATGCTTACGAACTTCTTTCTGAGCAAGGTGTCAAAGGCCGCAAGAACAGTCGCGTTTACACCGTGAAAAGATGTCTTGTCACAACTGACTGGGCATTGAGCAAGGTAGTAGGTACATACACTGTCTCGTTTTCTTATTTTTTATTTATTTATCGGCTTAGTGCCAAATATCCATAGACATAAATGTTAATTTCATGTTCTCAAAATCTGGTTGATAATTTACACTGTTGCAATGCTCGTACTCAATATTTGGCTAGGTATGGTTGCATGAACATGTGGGCAAACTTGTATATCAGCTAATGACTCATCCATGATATCATTCAGTATTACCCGTTCAGTGCTTACTATACCATTTGTATTATAGTTTCATGCATTATTTGCTTGGTTCATATTTGCATATGCAATATGCATAAATCTGTTAAAAAACACTTCCTACCCGTATGATTCCAGACCATGATCTAGATTTATCATAATATCTGGAAACTATTGGACAAGCTGAGATCCGAGGAGTGTCAGGATTAGTGATGTCATTTTCCAAAAATGTCCTGACCGATTCCAAACCGATACCGAATGAGAGGCATTTCGGTTGACCGAATACCGACCGATTTCGGTTGAAGCCAAAAATGTCCAAAATTTGACCGATTTTCAAATTTTATACTTATTTATGTAGATAACACACTGGCAAAAATAGCTCTGTTTAACATTATAAAACACACATTTACAGTTTCCAAAAAGACAGTATAATTAATAATTGTGAAAAAAGGAGCCAAATACATTTACAAAGCAAAGTAGTGGATGCTGCAGGCAAGACAGGATGAAAAATGTGACCCCAATCATTTCATATTAATTTGCAGCATAATACATATTAAATAAATACATACATACTAGGAAAAATATATTTTATCTGGCCAAAGTTTGAGGGGCATACTGGTTACTGGTTTGTGCTTGCTACTTAAGATGGTACACAATACTTATTTTTAAGGATCTCACTTCCTCTTGTGAGTTGTGAGCAATATCTTCAATCTTGATATAATAATGATGTGTTATATTTAGTATTTACATTAATTGATTGAATTTGGAGCAAATTTGCGGGATATAATGTGTAAAAGTGTGACAGAAAAGTGAATTGTTTAACTGACCGAAAAGTGTCCAAAAATGTATAAGCCTGACCGACCGATTACCAAATCGGTCACAATTTTTTTCGGTTACCAAAATTTCGGTAACCGATTGACACCACTAGTCCGGATGTCCCCGTCCCCGGATCCGACCAGGGCGATCAGGGCGTGCAGATACTTAGCACATTAGCACTGTATCCATCATAGCGGTGACAAAGCGCAGGCCAGCTCACATCGTCCCTTGGTCACTCCCATTGTCAAGAGCCTGGCTTCGACGTTTTCCGGTTAACAAACGAAGAACTATGTCCTTTGTCAGAGCACGCTCCTCCGTACGGGACGCCGCCGACCGGACCGGGACGTCAGGCACGCCCTCGGTAATTAATTAGTGAAATGTCCGGCGATTGGACGGATTCAATTTAATGGTCCCGATCAGTGGCCGATAGGAAAACGGCATCACCACGTCTCCCCGTCCAGAAACGAGCGAGTAGTTCGCTCTGTTGAAGAGAGCGAGCGTCTCCCGGTCTCGGGAGACGGCGTCTCCCTGCACGATGGCACCTGGAAAGGAGACGGCACCTGGGAAGGAGAGGATTCCGCAGCTGCCGCCCATTTTTGGCTGGGGCTGCTGCAGCTGCTAGTGTGTAACATTCCGGTAGATGCACCGCAACACTCATACATATGTACACGTAATACAGGGAGTCATGCACGTAATAAATGGAAATAAAAATGCAAATGACGTCTATGTGCAGATGGTGAAAATGCAGCTGTTTCTCCTGAGGCTCCTGGTTTCCTGGTTTGTTGTCCGAGCCCTGAGCTACTTGTTCTTGTAAGACCTGTGCAATTGTTACCTGTGCAAATGTGGTGAAGGTCTAGAGTTTTGCTTTTTGACCATGGCCTATTTGAGATTAAATTAGGAGCTGATGGTCGAATGCAGCATGTTATGACGGAAGCTGGACCACACAGGAAGCTGGACAGGTTTTTACATAACCATGTACAGGGTGTTTCATAATAATGCATCCACTTGGAAATATCGCGATAACTCCGGTACTTGTGGTTGCAGATCTTCACACTTACCAGCATTGGAAAGCTGATGAAATTCTACATCACTTATGTGGTAACCAATCCCATCAACGTTCTATTCACTTAGCTGCACCGCAGCGAGAGAGAAAAAAAATGAAAAAATGCGACAAAAACATAGCTATATTTCCGCAAAGGACGTAACCTTTCACATATCTGAGGTCGCGCTGGAGCAGCAAACAACAGGTCCTAAGCGCTGGATCAAACACGCTTGAGCAGCAAACAGTAATGCACATGAACCAACATGGCATGTCTGACAACAACGAAGTTACGACACTCGGGGCACCACTCTGACCACGCCACGGCGGCGACCTCACATCGGATGCTCGAAGTGTCGGCCGTCCGACTCCACACGAACTGCATCCTGCGTCGCATGGCATGTTGGCCATGATCTTGCGGCACATGTCGGCTGTGATGGTGGCCAGGATCTCCATGATGCTCTCCTTCAGATCATCCAGAGTGCGTGATTGGACCTGGTACACCCTTCCCTTGATGAACCCCCAAAGGAAAAACAATCAAGGGGGCTCAGGTCGGGTGACCTGGCCGGCCACGGAAATTCCGTCTTCTGCAGATGAGCCTGTCAGCGAACTTGGCCTTGAGTGCGTCCAGGCTGACACTCATGGAGTATTGCGGCGTAGCGCTCGCTAGGGGTTCATCAAGGGAAGAGTGACCAGGTCCCACCACGCACTCTGGATGACCTGAAGGAGTGCATCAGGGAGATTCTGGCCACCATCTCAGCCGACATGTGCCGCGAGGTGATGGCCAACATGCGACACAGGATGCAGTTTTGTGTGGAGTTGGGCGGCCGACACTTCTATCATCTGATGTGAGGTCGCCGCCATGGCGTGGTTAGAGTGGTGCCCCGAGTGTCGTAACTTCGTTGTTGTCAGACATGCCATGTTGTTTCATGTTCATTACTGTTTGCTGCTCAAGTGTGTTTGATCCAGCGCCTAGGACCTGCTGTTTGCTTCTCCAGCGCGACCTCTGAAATATCTGAATCTCTGAATCTCTGAATGATCACGTCCTTTGCGGAAATATAGCTATGTTTTGTCGCATTTTTTCAGTCTTTTTCGCTGCGGTGAAACTAAGTGAATAGAACGACGATGGGGTTGATTATCATATATTTGATGTATAATTTCATCAGCTTTCCAATTCTGGTAAGTTTGAAGACCTGCGAGCAAAACTACCGGAGTTATCGCGAGATGTCCGAGTGGATGCATTTTTATGAAACGCCCTGTATTAGCATACAAATGCCAAAATAGTTAATATAGGTAATGACGGAATATGTTAACCAAATGCGAGTTTTACAACTCAGTTGAGCCCCGTGTTATCCAGCAGTGCTGCATGCTAAGGTAATGCTCTTGAGATGACCAGTTACTTCATACTTGTAATTCTGGACGGAGCAGTCTGACCATTCCGGAAGGACGACAATGGCTACTCCGAGCTGGCTTAGTTACCTTAAAGAGACAACTTAATTAGCGAAACACGGCCTCCTAGTTGTTTTGACATGCCAGCGAAGGCAATGATAGTGCGTAACACTCTTATCAGATCCTCCAGAATATATTAAAGCTGTCGATCATTATATAGCATAGTCCCACTTCGCCCAAACAAACGGATACAATCGTAGTCTATATTGACGACGCTCTTCCTATAGTCTGTCCGCTTCAATCCAAATAAGTCCAGTTGTGGTCTCCCATTCCTGAGTCCTTCCTTTGCGTGCCCCAAATGCCGCCGATGGCAGTGACACCGCGGTCGGGAATTCGCTATGCGATCTGGTATGAGGCACTGACCAGGCTGGTATTCCCTGTGTACAGTGTGGTATGAGCCACTGACCAGGCTGGTATTCCCTGTATACAGTGTGGTATGAGCCACTGACCAGGCTGGTATTCCCTGTGTACAGTGTGGAATGAGGCACTGACCAGGCTGGTATTCCCTGCGTACAGTGTTCAATATGAGGTACTGACCAGGCTGGTATTCCCTGTGTACAGTGTGGAATGAGGCACTGACCAGGCTGGTATCCCCTGCGTACAGTGTTCAATATGAGGAACTGACCAGGTTGGTATTCCCTGCGTACAGTGTGGAATGAGGCACTGACAAGGCTGGTATTCCCTGCGTACAGTGTTCAATATGAGGCACTGACCAGGCTGGTATTCCCTGTGTACAGTGTGGTATGAGGAACTGACCAGGCTGGTATCCCCTGCGTACAGTGTGGAATGAGGCACTGACCAGGCTGGTATTCCCTGTGTACAGTGTGGAATGAGGCACTGACCAGGCTGGTATTCCCTGCGTACAGTGCGGAATGAGGCACTGGCCAGGCTGGTATTCCCTGCGTACCGTGTGGAATGAGGCACTGACCAGGCTGGTAGCTCGGTATATGATATTGTGTATCACGGGACACTGGGGTCCGGGCAGACGCACTGGTCTGTCGGCAGGCGGTCTCGGACCGGTCCGCGCCGTCCATGTCCGTCCCGTCCAGGTCCGCGCCGTCCAGGTCCGTCCCGTCCAGGTCTGTCCCGTCCAGGTCCGTCCCGTCCAGGTCCGCGCCGTCCAGGTCCGTCCCGTCCAGGTCTGTCCCGTCCAGGTCCGTCCCGTCCAGGTCCGTCCCGTCCAGGTCCGTCCCGTCCAGGTTCGTCCCGTCCAGGTCCGTCCCGTCCAGGTCCGTCCCGTCCAGGTCCGTCCCGTCCAGGTCCGTCCCGTCCAGGTCCGTCCCGTCCAGGTCCGCCCGTCCAGGTCCGTCCCGTCCGTCCCGTCCAGGTCCGTCCCGTCCAGGTCCGTCCCGTCCAGGTCCGTCCCTTCCAGGTCCGTCCCGTCCAGGTCCGTCCCGTCCAGGTCCGTCCCGTCCAGGTCCGTCCCGTCCAGGTCCGTCCCGCCCAGGTCCGTCCCGTCCAGGTCCGTCCCGTCCAGGTCCGTCCCGTCCAGGTCCGTCCCGTCCAGGTCCGTCCCGTCCAGGTCCGCCCGTCCTGGTCCGCCCGTCCAGGTCCGTCCCGTCCGTCCCGTCCAGGTCCGTCCCGTCCAGGTCCGTCCCTTCCAGGTCCGTCCCGTCCAGGTCCGTCCCGTCCAGGTCCGTCCCGTCCAGGTCCGTCCCGTCCAGGTCCGTCCCGTCCAGGTCCGTCCCGTCCAGGTCCGTCCCGTCCAGGTCCGTCCCGTCCAGGTCCGTCCAGGTCGGTCCAGGTCGGTCCAGGTCGGTCCAGGTCGGTCCAGGTCGGTCCAGGTCGGTCCAGGTCCGTCCAGGTCCGTCCAGGTCCGTCCAGGTCCGTCCAGGTCCGTCCAGGTCCGTCCAGGTCCGTCCAGGTCCGTCCCATCCAGGTCGGTCCCGTCCAGGTCCGTCCCGTCCAGGTCCGTCCCGTCCAGGTCCGTCCGTCCCGTCCGTCCCGTCCGTCCCGTCCGTCCCGTCCGTCCCGTCCGTCCCGTCCGTCCCGTCCGTCCCGTCCGTCCCGTCCGTCCCGTCCGTCCCGTCCGTCCCGTCCGTCCCGTCCAGGTCGGTCCAGGTCCGTCCAGGTCCGTCCAGGTCCGTCCAGGTCCGTCCAGGTCCGTCCAGGTCCGTCCAGGTCCGTCCAGGTCCGTCCCGTCCAGGTCCGTCCAGGTCCGTCCCGTCCGTCCGTCCTGTCCAGGTCCGTCCTGTCCAGGTCCGCCCGTCCAGGTCCGCCCGTCCAGGTCCGTCCGTCCAGGTCCGCCCGTCCAGGTCCGTCGGTGGTCGTCGCCGCTCGCTCGGCAGAGGTCGGCGGCCCGCCAGTCTGCCGGTGAACGCCGTCCAGGGAGGGTGTGTGGTGCCTCGCTCCAGCCGCCTCCGCCGCCGCCGCCGCCGCCGCCGCCGCGTGTGGCCGGGCAGAGAAGTGGGCGGCAGCCAGCGGGGCAGTGACGCGCGCGAGTGGTGCCGGGGACGGGACAGGGATTATCTGTGGTCTGCTGGTCTGTCAGCTGAGGATACCGGCTGTGAAGGTGAGTGAATGGTGGCTGAGAGTGTGGAGAAGTGTCACAGCACATTCGTATACAAATACAATTTCCAAAGATACGCTAAATTTGTGTCGCTGGAAATATGGCAATTTGGGTAAAAGTTCATTACCTTTTTGTTAAGGTTGCGGTTTGAAGGGTACAGTATCATAGGCGTAGAAACAGGGGGCAGGGGGCCATGCCCCCTTACTTTTTGTTCATTTTTTTGCTAACATTATTTTGCTTAATGAGGAAAATTTGACGTCGCAAAACAAAAATCGCCAAGATGAGAGGAGCTCAAATCTGCGAAGACATCTTGTCTAGGGGTTGGGTTTCTCTCAAGACTAGATCAAAGTTTCACTGGCCCCCACTTTTCATGACGTCCCTACGTCCCTGGTACAGTTTAAGTACAGTTGGCTATATTGCAGTTTGAAAGCTGGTATGCTGGATGATAAGTTCTGCGATAAGTACCCGAACTGATTCATCAGCAGTTCATAAGTACAACTGCACATAAACAAAACCTACCGGAATGAATGCACGGAACTTATTATAACCTACGCGAACTCTTACACGGGCATCCGCGGCAGCATCTGTAACGCGTCATCTCCATATTGGTTTTACTGATTTGCTACCCAGAAACATGAAGCTCAGATATTATCGGCACCAAACATGATGGTCGCCTCGATATGCTGGAAGCAGCGAGTCCCTGTTTAAGAATAGCATGTTCTTGCCCAATGAGATCGCGGCTATGCGGCGATAAGCAGGAAATCTGAGGTATCACATAACTTTTCATTTTCCGGGAGATTCGAAATTCCCTTAATTTCGCTTAGATATACTAACGAAACCTTTCATCTGATTCCTTGAAGCCTTTAATCATAAAACGAGGTTCGTCCATTGTACACTGATTAAATCAACGCGTGCTTACAGCAGCAGACCTGCTTGATCAGAGTTGCCATGCCTCCGGGCTCCGGCTGGCTTGTCTGCTGCGGAACATCTTCAGTGTCCAATTATCGTGCACAGTTCTGCTCTCTCTCTCTATGCCTTCCGCCGCGACCCGTGGCGACACCTCAGACTCATGCCGCCCGGATCACCGTCTGTCGGCATTCCAGCGAACAGGTGCCAACAGCTGGCTTACGTGTCACCGAACACCAACACCAACACCAGCACCAGCACCAGCACCAGCACCAGCACCAGCACCAGCACCAGCACCAGCACCAGCACCAGCACCAACACCAACACCAGTACCAGTACCAGTACCAGCACCAGCACCAGCACCAGCACCAGCACCAGCACCAGCACCAACACCAACACCAACACAACGGCGGCCGGTGGCGCACGACAGTGCCCACGAATTTACCAGGGTGCATACGAAGAGGCGAACTCGCATATATGTAAATGCTATGCAAAACAATACATCGGCGATTTTTATCTGAAGTTCTGAACGATGCACCTTTCAGGGCTTTCAATAAGGCCGTTCGAGTGTTGTTTGGTAGCGATTCAAATGTTTGTGTCCTTATTGATTATCCCTTGACAGTTGACTTATACTGCGAAAGTAAATTATGTATTGCTGCATGCTGTTTCGGTGCATTTTTCCAACTGTCACGAGCAGTTTCATTCCCGGAGGTCTAAACGATGCGATCGTTGATGAATATTAAGCTCATGAGACGCATGCGAGATGCAATCATGTATTGCAGACGGATCGCATACTTCGAGTCGGCCGGTGTGGCACTAAGCAATTATTCTGGCACCACTTAAAAGTCGTTGCGGTACAATTATCACGGAAAATCAACTTTCAACCCATGTGGTCTGGGCCACCAAGACGTTTGCTGATGCACGACACTATTTTAAAATTGACGTGACGTGTGATGATCGTTTTATCCTCCGCGTTTATTTTCAATTTGGACGCTGATTGTCAGTGATATGACGAACGAATTTAAACGATATCTGTCCTTTTGCTTGAGTTTCCTTTGCATGCGTTTTACTCACTCTTCAACTCCCCATTGAGACCGACCTTGTGCGACGTTATTAAATAACGAAATGATATATTAAAACAGGCCACCCCTGCGGACTGGGCAGCCAGTGCGTGGCCGTGGCCGCCCAGTCATGTGGGCCCCGTCTCCACCTCGTGACCATGCCTCGATATCGTGTCAGGGGCCAGTGAGACAGACGGCGCGGCCGACCCGGGCCGGCTGCCTGCCGCGGGGCATTCCGACTAGAGGTGCACAACACTGGTCCCGGCGTCACGGCGCTGTGACTAAATCAGTTTCACGGCGGCACTAAGCCGGGACTAGGTCAGGTCAAATGAGATAAAGCCGTGACCTTATCATACTAAAACTAAATCAGGCGCATGTTCCAAAGTCCAAACATTTTGATTGAAGCAATTGTTGCAGCTGTTCATTTGGTTTGCATTCTATTTCTCAGTCACCTATGTCAGTCAACACTGAAGATTGACTGACTGACTAAAGATTGATACTTTGTATCACCTATAAACTTTTTCATCATGGTCGCTTAACTTGGGTATAGGATAGGCGACACTCATAGCACTAGGTTTCCATAAAGTAGCCAACTTAAACATCACACTAATTTATAGGTAACACAAAGCCAGTGGCTTTGTATCACATATACACTTTTTTGTTGGTAGCTTCAAGACACCAACAAGAAAAAGTTATGGAAGAAAACAAACACCAAGCCACTAAGCTTACTTACTTCACTAAAACTACCTACTAGGTACCTGTTACCTAAGCAGAGCAAGTGTTCCGGAGATACCTTCCTCTTAAATCTCAGTCACAACTCACAACACAACCAACTTGCACACTGACATTTTCATGTTAATGGATCACTAAATAGAAACATGATTCCAAATTTCCAGTAGCCTCAATCTCAGATGATGATTCAAGTAAATCAAGACATGTGGCTTATTAATGGCTACATACTCGGTCTAATAAAGTTAATCCAAATTCCAAATACCCCAAGCCAAGCTAAGGATTATTGTTAGGTAATAATTTATCCTAGCACAAATAATTTACCAATTATATTTCACTTCTCTGATGCGTCACAAATGGCGCTGTGCAAAGTGAAAACCCCCTGGTTGGCAGCACTCGGGCGTTAAAAACCTACTACACCATAGGGTTCCCATGTTAAATCGATGATTTGCAGACGAAGCTGGCTCATAACCTATGGAACATATGTTAAATCCGACTTCTGGAGTCTGGACCAGATAGCTACAAGCCTTGGATACAAATTTTATTTTTACCATTTTTCGATATTCCTGGCGTAAAGGGGTTAAATGGCCTTGGGCGTTAACCAATGTCGGAACGACCGCTGGCCGCTTCCAAATGCTACTACAGGTACTGAAATATACACTACTTCGACTACTACTTCGTATATTGAATTAAATATGACCGCTTCCAAATGCTACTACAGGTACTGAAATATACACTACTTCGACTACTACTTCGTATATTTGCTGGAATTATAATCTATGGAAATACAATTTATTGATAGCAAACAATACCTTTAATCTATAATAGACAAAACAACTACCAGAACAATTATATCTTGTCTAATTCATGGGGGCGCTACATTCCTTACTGTTCTACCCCACGTTCTACCCGTTGTTCTATTACCCTGGTGTAAACAGCTGACGAATAATACACAATTTACCTTTTGATGTCGAAACAAAAATAAAAGCGCGCCGTAGTTGATGGCGCGCCACAGCTGCCGATACGTGTGGCGCGTTTGGCCTACGCGCCCTAATCCAGCAACACCAACAATCTCCTCATTGCCAAGGTCGTATTCTGTGCCACTGATTCTCGGAGTTCAAGTTCAAGTTGGCCTTAATGTGACATACTTACTATTTTGGGCGTGAGCGATTTCGTTATTCTAATATGTGGTTGGCTTAAATCAGGTGAGATGACAAGAATTTATGTTGGTATAGCTGTGGCTCACTGGTAACTTACATGCCAGAAGCCATGCGTGACATTACTATTTAAATTGTATTGTTATCCTTGTATGCTCTTAGACTTAGCTTTGATTGCTTGCAAGTGAGATGGATTTGCAGTTTGTATATGCCTATACCTGTATTTCAAAAGGTTGTTCCGGCAAATTTGGTAAATATCTGCTGTGCTGCGTGACGGCTTGTCATTAACATCAGCTAGAATCTGACTTTACCAACTTGTTTTGTCCATTTCCTAGTGTTTAAAATGCCATTGTTGATGCTTGATGGCATGGTTGATTACTTTGATACTTTGACATTCTTTCAGTGGCTTATTTATGAATCTAGTAGGTACTAGGTAGTAGGTATTAGGTAACCACTAACCATGCATTTCATTCATGCTTATTGATTTTCCTACATCCATCATACTTCATACCTCAAGGTATTGGCAGTCTTGTCCTGTTGCTGTTCTAGCAATGTTCTCAAATCTAAATGTTCTAGCAAAGTATAATTTTAGGATACAAATTACATAACTATTTCATAAGTTGAAATTGTGAAAATGTATCATGCCGTGACCAAGCTCGGACTCAAATTGAACTGGCTGCTAGCACGCCGTGACCTCTGAACTAGGTCAGCCGCCGTGACAGGAGCCGTGACAATTTTATTTTATTTTCTGCATCTCTAATTCCGACCTCCGCGCCGCCCGAGGCCCGGCACTCGGCAGCCGACCGGGAGGCGGCGGCCCGCGGCGGCCCGCGACGGAACGACCTCCGACCGGGCGCCGTTCAGTGGCGACGGCCGGCGGGCCAAAGTTCTGGGCCGCGACTCGCTCCGAGCGAGGGTGTTTCGCTGTCTCGTTGTCGCGCGCGAGGTCGAGGTGGGTGCTTGTTCTGAGAAGTGCCGCGGGCGATATGCGTGCCGGCGGGGGCGGGAGCGATGGAATGGACTGACGGTTACCTTGGGCCCGGTTTGAGTTTGTGGGCGGGTGTTGACTGGAATGTTTTACAATTCGCACACCCGCCGCCGCTGCTGTGGAAAAATGGGGCTGGGAACTGTGCCGTTATAAATAGGAAAGTGTATTGAACATTTAGTGGCGACACTATATAAGTTATATATTATATATAAGTACTATAAGTTGGCTAAACTCAGTGGTATGAATGCCATGGAGAGGTTCATTTGGACACGATTGATTCGTATATTTCCGGTGGACCTTGCGCCGAACCGCTGCCTATGTGAACCGTCCTTGGCCACTGGCATATTTCTGTGGTGGTGTGGCATGTACCATTTATCGCCCGGTAATTGTACTTTGTGGCCTTGTGGGCAGTGAGCGTTAGTTAGAGGCTAGAGCGCTTGTTCGAATGGCAAACACATTACACAACTTTTTCACTTATTCTGTGTTAGCGATCGTCAGCCAACTCCGGGAGTTCCAACTGCTGCTAACAGCAATGCATAATATAATTCACCTAAGTGCTTAATGTAATATTTCACCTTGGGCATATGTTGTTAAGACGCGTTGTCGTGAAATTACGAATGCTCCCCGTTTCAGCATAAAACAATATTTTTTTCTTCTTCAAGCTTCGCTTGTTATGCCTGTTAAATAAGGTGGTTAAATTGTAAATGGAGCAGTTTTTTTCGAAGGCAACCACTCCAGAAGAAGAATCGCTTAAAGACCTGAGCAAGGCACTAGAGATAAAGGACCGATATAATAGAGATAAAGGACCGATATAATAGAGATAACCTATAAGAACTATCGTTGCTCAGGTATGTACAATATCCAAGGCATACGATTCACCCGATTCACCGTTTGTCATGAGAATGCTATGGCAACACATTGCTTCTATTTGTCCGTACTTGACTGCTTGCGATCCCTTTATACCAGCGGTGCAGTATCAAAAGATCGTCCTTTCGTGGTATATGGGAAAAATATGAATATGAGCGGCCCGACCCGGCCCGACCCGGCCCGGCCCGTGGCGACGCTTTTAAGAAGCTAATATATCTGCAACCGCACGTCCGATTGACAAGCGGGTTTCTTTGCTGAGTAGCCCCATCCAACCTAACCTGCTTGCGATCAGTGGCGACTCATGTGGATGACTACCACTGCGCGTGGCGCGTGGCGCGTGAGGGGTGTTGAAAAGTGTTTTCTCGTAAAAACTCCGCAACGGCTGGGCCGATTGTGTTCAAATTTGGTGTGTGGCTAGGGGCCTCTCAGCCGCCACTTTCCCACATGTCGGGGATAGGGTGCCTCTGCACGTGCGCACGTGTACACCCCTATTATATATTTCAGGAACGGCTGAGCCGATTGTGTTCAATTTGGTGTGTGGTTAGGGACCCCTCCGCCGCCGCTTTCCCACAAGTCATGGGTGGGGTGCCTCTGCACGTGCGCACGTGCACACCCCTATTCTATATCTCAGGAACGGCTGAGCCGATTATGCTCTAATTTGGTGTGTGGTTAGGGACCTCTTAGTCGCCACTTTCCCACAAGTCAGGGGTGAGATGCCTCTACACGTCCGCACGTGCTCACCTTTTTTGTATCTCAGAAACTACTTGCCCCATCGAGTTGAAATTCACCATACATTTGGTTCGCGCTCGCTCGTTCATCTCCGACTACGGCGCCTTACTGGTAATGACGTCAGAATCAACCGTGTGATGACGTAAGCGCTCATCTGGCTTCTCTTTCGGCTTGGAACCCGCCTTGAATCGATGTTGATGCCAGCCTATTTGCGTTGTCCTATTAGCGGAAGCCACGGGTGTGGATGCCATTAAATGGGACCAGATTAACCTTCATTGAACCTGTCCTCTCATTTTTTTTTGGGGGGGGGAATTTTATATTTTAATAGTTGCGTTGAACATTTGACATGTTACATTTGTGTTCATCAGGGATGCTGGTAACAACCACTACTTCCGCCCCAATGTCCTACAAACCAGTCAGACATCTGGAATATGGCATCTGGTCACTGTCAACAGCTCGTAAACCGCTGAATGTCTCGCCGAATTGTAATTAAAATGTTAACATATCTATAAACTTCCCTTTCCCAAATCCCAGTACACTAAATCCACAAACATGTCTATATGTTCCATTTTATTAGTACATTTGCAGAATGTATGATGTTCGATCAGCTGAACTAGCATAATAATTTGCGTAAATGTTTGGAATCCCTGCAGAAAGTTGGGGCGCCACCACGCTGTCACAGCAGTCTAGCGTCGGCACTCTCAGCTGCCACATGCTCTGGCACCAGATTATCGGAGGCATGCTGCAATTGCCGAGGTTAAACAGCGACCCAGATGGCTTTCAGCAGCTGCCAGCCATGCGGCTCATACTACTCGCCTGTCCAATATAGCGGCAACCGCATCTTTCTCAGAATCGTCCTGTCGTGATCGTGACAGTTAAATGTGGCATATGAAGACTATATTCACAAGAGACAGGAAAGCTTGTGTGGGGGACGAGAAGCCGGCAATGCGGCCGGCAATACATCGATAGGGAATTCTATCGATAGGGATAGGGAAATACATCGATAGGGAATGCCGGGGCCGCTCATGAGACTTCTCTCATGGGCTCATGGGGCTCATGGGCTCATCTCATGTCTCGAAAAACTGAACAGCATCTGCTGAAATTGTATCACCATTTGCCGTATATACCGATTTGCCTGATTTTATACGATAATTTTACAGTAGCGCGTACGTATACGTTTGCACGTATACGTTTGCACGTATACGTTTGCACGTATACGCTTGAACGTATACGTTTTTGAGTATACGTGCAAGTGATCCAATCCTTCGCTTACTTCACATCATGAATTGTCTTCGGAAAAATACAAAGCAAGTGGTTAGAATGAACACGTATGTGTTTTCCTTAGAATGTTGGAGAATTGTGGTGAAATCTAAATCAATATGCCAGCATATCAATATGAACCAGCCTTCAGCCACCATTTACGCCACTTTCCTGATTGTTGTTCTATTTCGCTTCCCCTCAGGTGTTCGTGACGCGTATGCATATTGGTTGTATGCCTCCGTTTCCGTCCAGCAACTCGTTATTACCGCTGGACTTTTGCAGCCGTTAACGCCACCGTCTGTCGCCGTCGGACAGGCGGACATCGCCGCTTCATGATCGCGGTGTCGATCCTAACGGCCCCTGACGACCCCGGCTGCAGCGTTTACGGCGCATCATATCGTAAACCGATCAGGCCCAGTCTTTATTTCGCCGGTGGCGCTGCGAACGGCATGTTCAGGATGAATACTGGATGGAATGACCTCCGGACAGCAGTCAGCCGCGTTAACGGCTGCTGTCCTGATTCCTGCAGCTGCCAGCTGCTAATTGTCGGCCGCCAGAACCAGCTGGTTCGTCTGCTGGTTCTCGCTGATCGAACTGCCGTTTCTTAGCATTCATCCGACCGCCGCTATCGTTAGCAGGGTATGGCCAATCGAGAGCGAACCGCCGCTATCGTTAGCAGGGTATGGCGAATCGAGAGCGAACCGCCGCTATCGTTAGCAGGGTATGGCCAATCGAGAGCGAACCGCCGCTATCGTTAGCAGGGTATGGCGAATCGAGAGCGAACCGCCGCTATCGTTAGCAGGGTATGGCGAATCGAGAGCGAACCGCCGCTATCGTTAGCAGGGTATGGCCAATCGAGAGCGAACCGCCGCTATCGTTAGCAGGGTATGGCGAATCGAGAGCGAACCGCCGCTATCGTTAACAGGGTATGGCGAATCGAGAGCGAACCGCCGCTATCGTTAGCAGGGTATGGCGAATCGAGAGCGAACCGCCGCTATCGTTAGCAGGGTATGGCGAATCGAGAGCGAACCGCCGCTATCGTTAACAGGGTATGGCGAATCGAGAGCGAACCGCCGCTATCGTTAGCAGGGTATGGCAAATCGAGAGCGAACCGCCGCTATCGTTAGCAGGGTATGGCGAATCGAGAGCGAACACCGCATCACACAGAACACGAGTGACGGGTTTTTCTGCTCGTGTCAGTGAGGTAAACCTGCCGCCGGTTGACCAATTCTGAGGCGAAAGTGGTCCTGACGACTCAAAGTCTTATAGGTGACCGCCGGTTGACAAGAACGGGCTTCTCCTTTGCCACCCGTTTGGCAGCACATTACACCACCACCGAGTGGCCTGACGGCCGCTCTCTGCTTTCGTTGCCCTTGTCTATGATGCCTGTCGCCTGCCAGCTGCTGACGTTTTGGACATGCCCAGACATCGATCAAGCCCAGTATGCGAACGGAGCCCGGCTCCAGAGCCACCAAATACAAACAAAAAGTGTCACAATCATCACGCCACAGTTTACTGTTCTATTGCTGACATCATATTTACGTGCCCCATACACGTTTTTATGACCAGCAGCAGCAATATCCCAGGATTGCCGGCAGTAGAGGTGCCAATCATTTCCTTTGTTAGCATCTATAACCATGACCATATGACCATATGATTATGACTTCCCTGGAATGAAGGTCAGGTCCGTCAGCAGCTGCCCCATCCCGAGCTCCCCAGGCGCGTCCCGATCCCGGAGCCTCCTCGCGTGCCACCACGCTCAGTGCGCCATTGATTCGGAGTGAAGAGATGGGCGCCGCTTGCCTACAGTAGGATATTACGAGTTGATATTACATGTCGTGAAGAACGGTGCCAGCCTCCCTTTGAGAGGTCAAAAATATGTGAACTTCGCTACACGTTTCTCAACTTCGGAAACGTGAATGCAATATACTCAAAACGGTACAAAAGTGAATGATTGAATGTAAAACCTCCTATATTTGACCCAATAAAAAACATTAAATTTGCGATAGATGAATTCCGTCTCTGAACAATTTATAAATAAATGTTTACCTTTCCGATACTTCACAGGAAGTTATCGTTGAGTGCCTACTTTTGGTGCATGACATCGCCAAGCGCTTATGTTTCACTTTCAAGCCATTGTCAGGCTCCGTTTGGATCTTTTGCTAAAAGGGAAAAGTTGCAAAAGCAAAAGTTGTTTGCAAAAGTGTCTATCTCCACTTCTGCAAAATTTCAGCATCAGCACCTCCAGCACTGTACACTGACCGCTACTATGTATGCATGGCGCTGATTGACTGGCTCTCTGTCTCTATGGACACTTGGACAATCATCAAACCTGTGCATATCTGACCGACCGACCGCCTGACCCGGGCCGGTAACCGGACAAAAGTTCGTAAACATAAGGTTCGTAACGTAAAAAGTTCGTAAGCAAAGGTTCGTATCCAAAGGTTCGTATCGGATAAGGTTCGTACGGGATAAAGTTCGTAACGGCTAAAGTTCGTAATTGAAAAGGTTCGTATCGGATAAAGTTCGTATTAAAAAAGTTCGCAACGGATAAAGTTCGTATGCAAAAGGTTCGTATGCTGAAGTTCGTAAAGGAAAAAGTTCGTAATGGAAAAAGTTCGTAAGCAAAGGTTCGTATCGGATAAGGTTACGAACCTTTGCTTACGAACTTTTTCCGTTACGAACCTTATGTTTACAAACTTGTGTTCGGTTACCGTTACCCTTCCGAACGGAGAGAGATATAGAGACACCGTAAACAGTAACGTGTTGCCTGTCATAAGGACAATAGGTTCGTATCGGATAAAGTTCGTATTCAAAAAGTCGTTACTGTTTACGGTGTCTCTCTATCTCTCTCCGTTCGGTAGGGTAACGGTAACCGGACAAAAGTTAGTAAACATAAGGTTCGTAACGGAAAAAGTTCGCAAGCAAAGGTTTGGAACCTTATCCGATACGAACCTTTGCATACGAACCTTTGCTTACGCACTTTTTCCTTTACGAACTTCAGCATACGAACCTTTTGCATACGAGCTATATCCGTTACGAACTTTTTGAATACGAACTTTATCCGATACGAACTTTTTACATTACGAACTTTAGCCGTTACGAACTTTATCACATACGAGCCTTATCCGATACGAACCTTTGCATGCGAACCTTTGCTTACAAACTTTTTTAATTACGAACTTTTTCCTGTACGAACTTCAGCATACGAACCTTTTGCATACGAACTTTATCCGTTACGAACTTTTTGAATACGAACTTTGTCCGATACGAACCTTTTCCGTTACGAACTTTAGCCGTTACGAACTTTATCCCATACGAACCTTATCCGATACGAACCTTTGCTATATAGCATACGAACCTTTGCTTACGAACTTTTTCCGTTACGAACGTTATGTTTACGAACTTTGGTCCGGGAAGCGACCCGGGCTCGACCCTGACGCCAACGTTGAGGCTGACAGACGACAGGTGGACATGTCACTTTACCCCGTTGTCGACACCACTGGGTCGACAGGTTCGACACCAGTTAATGGCGTCGTCAGCCGCAGTTGATTTGCGCCGACACTAACAGTAAACCGGGCGATACCAAGTAACAACTCGCCGCTCGCTGACCGAAACTGTTCACCAATCGTTAACGAGTTGCGGTCGATCGATCGAAAATGGTACGGCGGTGGTGAAATGCCAAATGGCGACAGGTGGTTTAGAGATGGTTCATTGTTGCTTTGTTCGTTGCTGAACGCCACTCGTCGAAGGCCGTGGATGTGAGCGTGACAGAGAGTCTGTGTTGACAGCAGGTGGGATTGAGATAACGAGTCTCGATTATCGACACCGCATTGATACGACTGGTGATGGTGACGTGTGTTTTGACCGGCCTGACTTATTAAGGCCGTCCCCAGACCGCGGTATTATCACCATCAGTGAGGATGGTGCCACTTCTCGACACCAAAGACGCCGCGGAAACCGATCAGTATCTGCGTGTGTCAATCCTCAGGCGTCCGACCAGCCTGGGTTTCAACCAGAAGCCGTTTGTCTCGGCCTCCACGGACCATGACACCGTGCAGCCTACGCGTGAGGCACCGACAAGTAGGCTGGAAATCGACAACTACATCGACTATACAATTCCGAGTCGTAAACCCAAGTCCATCGGAAGGCTTTGGAAGGTTAACTCAGCAGCGGCGGCGGTGTGCTCCGGCGTGCTCCGGCGTGCTCCGGCGTGCTCCGACGTCGTTTTCGTCCAGTACTGCGCCTCGGGAGATGTCCGCAGACTGCCGGGCGGCTCTCCTTCCGGTGTGTCGGCGATGCTCCGACCGGAGGCGGCGGACCGCCCAGCCGGCCGCTCCCAGCGCCGGCCGCGCCAGAATCGCCGCGAAATGCGCTCTTTACACGCTCGTCTGAATGCCGGCTCTCGCGGAGAGTGCGGCCCGCCAGCCAGCCTAGCCGGCTAGACGCCCAGACGGCGTGGCCGGCTAATGGTGCCCACTGGGAGGATCTGGCCAGGGTGTGTGGGTTCAGCCATGTCAGATCACGGGTCTCATGGAAGCATGCTGAGGAGCGGACGGGAGGGAGGATGCCCGCCTAATGTGGAGGGGAGGGAGGGTATCCGTCTAAAACTCCAGTTCAGAGTGTACAGAGTGAAGATTCATTCCAGAGCGACTCTCCATCAGTACCAGAGAGACGTGCGGTCGGAGCCGGCAGCCAAACCTGCCGACCCTGGCCACAGCCAGGTGGGCAGGTGCAGAGATAGCACTGCAGCGGCCGTCCCCCGGCACAGGCCGGACGGGTTTTTCTGCGGCCTCTCCGGTGGCTGGATGTCGTTTGATCCGGGCCGTTATCGGTGGCGGCCACGCGGCCGGCCCGGCCGGCCCGACCGGGGGCGGGTCCAACCTACAGCCGGCGGTAGGCCTCCCTTCACTCTGATCTCTCCGATATGGCCGCCGCCGCCGGGTATCCTGGCCCGACCGAGCTGACCGCAGGTCCGGCAGATACCACCCCATCTCACTCTCTCTCTCTCTCTCAGCTCCTGACCGCCGCTGCAGCCACCGTCTCGGTCCCGGTAGCCGGCAGCCCCGCCGCCGGCCGCGGCCCGGTCCAGGTTAACCAGAAGGCGGCGGAGCTGACGCCCTGCCGCCCGGCGTCCACCAATCGGTCGCAGCCAATTACAGGGGCCGGATAATGACTGCTAATTATCGCCGGGGGAGCGCCGCGCGCGCATACCGTATTTGCATTCGGCGGCGGCGGCGCGGCGGCGGCAGCGCGGCGGTGGCGCGCTGGAACAATGCGCCGGTCTTGTCGACGCTGCGGGCGGCGGCGAGCGCGGTGCGACTGATTTGTTGCCAGTGCCTGGAGGCTAATGACTGCGGAGCCGCGGTGTCCGGTTGATTACATATGGCGGCGGAGCAGAGCCGGGCTTATCTGTAGCGGTGACAGGTCCTGCGGTGAACGGCAGCGATGGCACCTGCCGTAAGCCGGACAGAGAATGTGGAGACGGAGATGAAAAAGAAGAAGAATGCCGAGGAGAGAGGTAGCCAGGCACGTAGCCAGGATTTCGTCCAGGGGGGGGGGGCGCCTCGAAAGGGCCCCTTCCCGAGCGTTGAAAGGGCACCTTCCCAAGCGTTGAAAGGGCCAAACAAAACGGATGAAAAGGCACGTTACAAGGATGGACAATGCAGTATGACAGGTATGGCATGGACCATACCAACTTTTAGGAGCTGGAGTTAGCAAACTGCCATATCAACTTTGGAAACAGCGACACCAATTTGGAATCAGCTATACCAGCTTGGAATATTTTTTAAGTTCAAGACCTGGAACTCTTAAACCAAATGCGCCGCGGAGTGGCGCGCAATTTTTTAGTATTATCCCTGGATATGCTTTCTCATCAATACGTCGCATTGTGTATGGTGCGGACCTCTAAAAGTGCGGTAAAAAAGTGCTAAAGTGTACTATTTTGCCCAATTATATAGGAAAGTAGCAACATAACACATAATGCGCCGATAAACGGGCCGATTTATTTTCTAACCCGCATATAATTTAATGTGTAGTTAAATTAGGCCGCGGAGCGGCGCGAAGTTTTTGAGTTGTATTCCCTGAACAACTGCATTCCTTACTATTGAAAGGCCCAGGTCCATTCAGAACGTCTAGGGGCCCCTCCGACCCTTTCAACGCCCTTCCGACCTGTTCAGGGACTCATCTGGGATTCGCGAAAAGACATGATGTGGAGTGGGTGATATATATTAAATACAAAGAGGCCTTACTCTACAAGAAAAAAATAGAAGTTTTCGGGTATATTGTAACACCCTGACGAAGGCTGTTACAATATACCCGAATGCTCCGCTTTTAATATTGTTCTTGTGGAGTAAGTCTTCTTTGTATTTAATCTTCATCTATGATCTCTACATGCTTTTGGCCCTTCCGGTCTGACCAGGGACTCCTCTGACCTTCCAAGAAGCCCCTCTTGTGTGTCAAGGGGCCCATTCGGCCTGTTCAGAGGTTCTTCCGACCTGGCCAGGGACTGCACTGGCTGCTTTGTCGCCCTGCCGACATGATCAGGGGCCTCTCCGACCTGCCCAGGGGCCCCTCCACTCTGGCTAGGAAACTCATCCGGCATGTTCAAGGGCCCTTCCGACCGGCCCAGGGCCCCTTTCGGTCTAGTCAGGGGCCCCTGTGACTTGCCCAGGAGCCCCTCCGATCTGCCCAGCGACTCTTCTGGTCGGACTGCGCTGGCTGCTTTGTCGCCCTGCCGACATGCTCAAGGGGCCCTCCGACCTGCCCTGGGTCCCCTTCCGTGCTGGCTAGGGGCCAATTCTGCATGTTTGGGGCCCTTCCTACCCGCTCAGGGGTCTTTTCGGTCTGGTCAGGGTCCCTCCGATCTGCACAGGGGCCCTTTGAACTTTTCAGGAGCACTCTGGTCTATCCAGGGGCCCTACAGCCTGCTAAAGGGCCCTTCCGACCTGGCAAGGGACTGCGCTGGCTGCTTTGTCGCCTTGCGACATGCTCCGAGGGCCTTCCGACCTGCCACGGGCCCCTCTGTGCTGACTAGGGGCCCATTCGGCATGTTCAGGGGCCCTTCTG